>JBCEWC010012651.1:0-15685 GCA_038996855.1 Solanum aculeatissimum | reverse complement strand
GATGATCACTTGCCACTTGTTGAGTTTGCATATAACAATAGCTTCCATGCTAGTATTGGCATGGCCCCATTTGAGGCTTTATATGGCAGAAGGTGTAGGTCTTCGATCGGTTGGTTTGAAGTTGGAGAGATGGCCTTGCTAGGCTCGGATTTGGTGATTGATGCTATTGATAAAGGAGAAATTAAAAACGGCCCAAAGTCACCAAAAGTCTTATGTGGATGTGAGAAAAAGAGACCTTGAATTTCTTATTGGTGACTGTGTGTATGTAAATGTGTCTCCTATGAAGGGCATCATGAGGTTTGGAAAGAGAGGTAAGCTAAGTCCCCGATATGTGGGCCCTTATGAGGTTGTTGAACATATTGGGAATGTAGCTTACAAGTTAGATTTGCCCGTGGACATAAGTTCTATTCATCCGATCTTCCATGTGTCTATGTTGAGGAAGGTAATTGGTGATCCTAAGGCCATTACGCCTTTGGAGGGTGTGACGGTTGAAGAGAACTTGACCTATGAAGAGGTCTCGGTTGAGATCTTAGATAGACAAGTGGAGCGGCTTTGCAACAAAGAAGTGGCTTCGGTGACGGTTCTTTGGAGAAACCAAGAAGTAGAGAGTGCAACATGGGAGGTGGAGTTGGAAATGAAGAACCGTTACCCTCATCTCTTCCCATCTACTCAAGCCTAAGGTACTAGGTTCTATCCTTGATTTATTATAATTCCTTGCTTTCTTGAATCCCATGCATTCATGAGCACGAAAATGATTTACATGATATTTTGACATGAATTTTGAAAAGATTTTGATCTGATGCATGATATCTTGATTTGTGATTAGTATGTCTTTTGTTTGTGATTGACGTCCTCAAGCCCTATTCTTAGCTCATTCGAGGACGAATGTTCCAAAGGGGAAGATAATGTAATGACCTGAAATTTTTTCAAAACTCCTTATGGTTGGTCTTGTATAATGGTATACTGGTCATGGTTCAATTTTGGTAACCACGAGTTGCGTTTAAGTGGCCGAACGCAAAATGGATCATTTCGGAGCCTAGAGAAGTTGTTTGGGCAGTGAGCTTTGAAGTAGCATAACTTTTGATTCAGGTTGAACCATGTAGGCTGATACATATCAAAATTAATATCTTTAAGTTATCTTCGCAACTCAACTAGTTTCACTCAATTCGGAGTTCGGATGAGGAAGTTATGGCTAAAATAGTAGGACTTCCTGAAATTCGGAAGACATTGGAGATAGGCCCTGAAAATGGCCCAAGGCAAGGCACACGGACCATGAAACTTGGTACGGTCCATGTGGGGGTCCGTGCCATGGTCTAGTGAGTTGGGGGTGGCAAGGAACCACCCAAAACACAAGTCATGGCTCACGGACCACCCCACGATTCGTGAACCTTGGCATGGGCCGTGAGACTTCCCGTTTGGTGGGGCAGTGGCTTGTCCGTGCTTTGGGGTGGTTTTATGGACCAATTATGATTCCACATACCAGTACATGGTCCGTGTGAAGTCATGGTCCGTGAAAACCCCTCGTCAAATGGTCCAAAATGTCCCCCAAAAGTTCGAGCTGAAAAAAATTCTAAGGCAAGCTTGATGGAGGGTTACAGGGCCAGTGTGCACTTTGACGGGTACTGTAGCTTCCGTGTGACACTGTGTGGCAGTTAAAAGTCTAATTCATTAAGGGTATATTTGTGATTTAACTAATCCTTAAACCTCTTTTAAGTTCCGTAAGGTTCCCTAAATCCCTAAAATTGATCATTAATCGTATATCTCCATTAAAAACACTCTCAAGACTTCATCAAATCCTCTCAATCACCATTGTTGAAACTTCGGAGAAAATTTGGGAAAAATGCTCAACTTTTGCTCTTCTATCAAATTCAAGTGCTGGGTATAAGGTATGTGGGTGTTAAATTCATGGATTCTTTTATCCATGAAGCCCAAGAACCCTAACTTTTAAATTTATGAATTTTCCTCATTTTACGTAATTATAGGTTCTTTTGATTTCGTAAAACTCTCTTGACATTTGGTGTTCGCTATAGATTCTAGGTTATTTCCTTGAGAATTTACTCTTAACATTTATGATTTACTCCATTAAAGTATGAAAAATTAGAATTGCATGCGTTTGTCTTGAATTTTAATGCATGGGTGAGTCTTGCCGACTTTTACTTTGAAATTTTCATATGAATTTGAAGAAGCAAGGTTTGAATTGTAAATTTGACGTTTTGAATTCCGCTACCCATGCTTTGATGCATTCATTCATGTATTGCATTGGATAATACTTTGATGAAACTCTTGTTTTGGAGAATTCTTGATATAAGTTTGGTTATGCTTAGGCTTGTGATCACAATGTCTCTTTGATAGACTCTCTAAGTCATTTTGGGTGCTTGCACCATTTGTTTTGGTTTGTAATTTAGTAGAATGAGCTACATCCTATTGCATTGATTACGAATGATTTTGGAAACTCTTGATTTGGTTTGAAGCCTCTTCATTTGAAACGTTTGATTTTTGGTAAACCATGTTATAATGATGCATGATTTGAAAATTGTGGTTAGTTTTGGGTTTGAAAAACATTGGTATATATATATGTATTCCCGTGGAATCTGACTTAGTACCGATGGATTGGGTATTAACCCTTTCTATCAAACCATGTGCCACCATGGGATTGCCCCAAATCGGGAGCTTTGTTTTGATACCCCTTGTTGAAGGGAGTTTTGGGATCTACTTGGCAAGTAGTTCGTTCCAAGTGGTAGCTCACTTGGTCCTACTTTGAGTCGGTTGAGGTCAAATCCCCAAAATTATAATATTGATAGGTCGCATTTCATGCATCATGTCATAAACATCTTGTTATATACATTCCTTTGGCTAAGTGCACTCTTTTCGAACCAAGTGTCCCCTTGTCATATCGTTATCACGCTTCCACGTCATATGCATTGCAGTCCTGTATACTTAGTGCTTTATTGTTCTAACCCATACTTTTGTCTACATGTTCTAATCATGTAGGTGCAGGTAACGAGTATTATCTACCTACCAACGAGCTTTCATCTTGAAGCTATCTGCTAGTGGTGAGCCCTTCTTCCAAAGGCAATAGCCACCTTTCCTCTAGATATTAGTAGTTTACTTCTATTTTAATTTGACTTTTGAGGGTGATCACAGACTTGTAGTGGCCCCGTCACTCCATTAGAGGCGTGTGTTGGACCTTTGACACTCTTACTACGTTATATGTTAACTTGTTAGGTTTGACTATATATATATCCTATGAATTGACTTGAGTTTGGGATTTGATTAAGCTATTAAATGTTGTGTTGTTATTGAGAATTTCGAGCCTTTTTGAATTTTGTGTTATGCTTCCGCATTCTTTGAACCAAATGATGAGTTTGATGCTATGATGGCTTGATCGAGAGCTTTCGCGCTCTCTTTCGCCATGTCACATCTAGGCCTCCTAACCGGGTTGTAACACCTGTTATGCTTCTATCAATTGTGGAACACAGACGATTAAATTTCAGTTTTCGAATAAGCATGTTATAGAGTGGAAGGGTAGTTCTATAGTTCCTAAGGGTAAGTTTATTTCCTACCTTATGACCAGAAAACTAATCTCTAAAGGATGTATCTATCACCTCATGCCAGTTAAGGCCGATGATGTAGAGTCTTCACCTTTTGAATTAGTTCTAGTTGTCAATGAGTTTCCTGATGTCTTCCTTGATGATTTCACTGGAGTCCCTCTTAATAGGGAGATGGACTTTGGGAATGATGTTTTCCCCCATACTCAACCTATCTCTATTCAACCATATAGAATGGCTCCCGTCGAGTTGAGAGAATAAAAAGATCAGTTGAAAGATCTCTTGAATAAGGAATTTATCAGGTCGAGTGTCTCTCCGTGGGGTGATCTTATCCTATTTATGTGAAAGAAAGATGGTTCCCTCAGAGTATGTATAGATTATTTCCAATTGAATAAGGTGACCATTAAGTATGAATATCCGCTTCCAAAGATCGACGACTTATTTGACCAACTTCAAGGTGCCACTATTTTCTCTAAGATAGACCTCAGATTAGGCTATCACCAGTTGAAAGTGAGAGAATGTGACATCCCAAAGATGGATTTTGAACCCGATATGGTCACTTCAAGTTTGTGGGAATGTCTTTTGGATTGACGAATGCTCCTGCCGCTTTCATGAACTTGATAAGCAGAGTATTCAGATAGTACCTTGACATGTTCTTGATTGCATATATTGATGACATATTGGTATATTCTAAAGATGAAAAAGAGCACGTCGATCACCTTCGAATTGTTCTTCAGACTCTTAAGGATAGTGAGTTGTATGCTAAATTTTCAAAATATGAGTTCTAGCCTAAATATGTGCCATTTTTAGGGTTTGTCTTGGGTAATGGTATTCGAGTGGATATGCAAAAGATTGAGATAGTTAAGAACTGGCCTAGACCCATCTCCCCAACTGACATAAGAAGTTTTCTAGGTTTGGTTGGTTACTACCGTAGATTTGTTAAGGGATTCTCTTCTATATCCTTGCCATTGACTAAGCTAACTCAGAAGAAATCTAAGTTTTAGTGGTCCGACGAGGCTGAGAAGAGTTTTTAGGAGTTGAAAATCATATTGACGACTATGCCAGTGTTAACTTTACTTGAGGGACTGATGATTTTATGATCTACTGTGATGCTTCTAGAGTGTGATTGGGATGTGTTCTGATGCAGAGAGGTAAGGTCATAGCTTATGCTTCCAGACAACTTAAGAACCACGAGAGGAATTATCCAACTCACGGCTTAGAATTGGTTGCGGTGGTGTTTGCACTCAAGATTTGGTGCTACTAATTATATGGAGCACATTTTGATGTATTCACAAACCATAAGAGCCTACAATATGTCTTCACCCAGAAAGAGCTTAATTTGAGGCAGAGGAGGTGACTTGAATTACTCAAGGACTATGACATGAGTATCCTCTACCACCCAAGTAAAGCTAATGTGGTTGTTGATGCTCTTTGCAGGTTGTCTATGGGGAGCACCATCATGTGGAAGAAGAGAAGAAAGAGCTAGCTAAAGAGGTGCAAAGATTGGAATGATTAGGAGTTCAACTAGATGAATCTGGTAAAGGAGGAATACTTGTGCATAATGGGTCCACATTATCTCTTGTAGTAGAGGTAAAGGAGAAGCAAGACCAAGATCCCATCTTACTCTACTTGAAGGAAGATGTGTATAAGTAGAAAGTGGTGGCTTTCATCAAAGAGAGAGATGGGGTAATAAGATACCATGGTAGATTGTGTGTTCTAGATATTAATGGTATTCATGAAAGTCCATTTTTGAGTTCCAGACTTGATGGACCCTACTAGGATCATAGATACTTCTATGGGCCGTGGTTTGGGCTCATGGAATAGATCCAGAGACCTCAAAATTTGTTTAAAAGTTTACGGATGGATTTCTACAGATCGTAGATTGATCTATGGACGACTTTGACAACTTTTTAAGAAGGGTTATTTTGGTCCTTTTCCCACCTTTTCAAAGCCTTAACTTGACTTTTTATACCTAAATAAGACCTTAAACATATCTATTCAACTCTTTTATGTTAAAACACATTCTTTAGCTTAGAGCAAGGTTTCAAGGGGAAAAAATCTAGGGTTTCAAGAGGATCCTGTGAGTTCTTTCAATCTTTTCCAAGACTCAAAACTTCCAGGTATGTAAGGCTAACTAGAGCATGGATTATATTCTTCCATGTGCCCTATAACCTAGATTGATTGAGTTGTAAATGAATTAAGTCTTCCATGAATGTTTCTTGCAAGCTTTTCTTAAATCCTAATATATTCCTATATAATCTTGAATGATTTATAGTTTTTATGAATTAAATACTTGAAATAGATAAATTTACTTCTCTACATTAACCATAGAATGAATTCTTATTATTTTACATATTGCACTTAAATGGGTATGCAAGAGTATGATTTGAGCCTAAAGAGTCTATAAAATTTCTAAATATTTGAACTCTACTTTTGTTTCCCGAATACTATGAGTTGGAATTATGGATGGTAGAAAATCTTTATGAGTCATGAGCTAATCCTAAAAGAATGTTCCTAATCAAAGAGTTGATAGTTGATTTGATGAATTGAGTTGACAAATGTCCAATGAGACTAATTGAATGAGTTAATCATAAGATTGATGTCTATGAGCATGTTGAGTCTTGGGAGGAGCATTGAGCACTGAATTGAGTAAGATTAATTCCAACTCGAACTCAGTAACTACGTAGCCAACATAGGAGAGCATTGAACCATAAAAGCAGATGTTTCCCTATTGTTCTCAAAAGATGATTTGATATTATTGATTGTGGATCCATTGATGGGATGTCCTTTACCCTGGAAAGGTATTGGACGGCTGTGACAACAATATCTCTTTGTTATATTATCACTAGCTATAGGTGATGATTTTCGGTTAGAGAAATTCTCGTATAGGTCTTGATAGTACTTTGAGTAGATTACATTATATGATATATGACTAGTCATTGTCTAAACTATATCTTTACTTTAGACTCTTGACATGTTGATTGAGTTACCTACTTTCTTGTTTTGAGTTACTTGAGTTAATGTTATTCTACCTTTACATGTTTCTATCACGCCCATAAAGTGGTAAAGGCGCAACTGGCACTAGATACAGTTGTTGGCCAAGTAAGACACTGAACATGCTAGTTAATCAAACTAGGAGCCAAAGGATCGGGCAACACAACGTCTGAAAAACTAAGTCTGAACTATTTAGGACATGACCTGGTCAATAATAAATCATGTACATCAAGATAGGCAAACCAAAATGATAAAGTACTAGCTAGCCGACGAGGCTGCAACAACAAGGGTACAAACACTCACCATATATACATGTCAAACCTATGACTAGAGACTAAAAGGTACAAAAGGACCAACCCAAACTAATATATCCACAATAGCCGCTAAGAGTGTCACTAACACTGCCGGGACAGGGCCCGACTATACTCAACTGTACAATAAAAAGTATGCATCCTGTGAAAGCTCCAAGAAGAGGTGGATCTTACCAACTCATAGTTGAACTAGGCTCCTAGTGGAGGGGTCGATCAGAATCCCTACTTGAACCTGCACACACAAAATAAAAATACAACATCCCCAGGAAACGAGATGTCAGTATGGATAAACATGTACTAGTATATAATACATAAAGTAAAATCATAGATAACTGTAGTAAAAAGGGTAATAGAAATACCACCTGTAACCAAAATTCAGGTAACCTTAACGACCAACACTCAACCTTTCAGTGCTCAAATATGCATAGTATGTTCGAGTAATAACATGTTGTGAATACATATATATAGAAGCAAATGCATGATATACCCAACCAAATGCTAGCAATGGTGGTCCTTTTCGGTAGCTAACTGGTATCATATTTGTCAACCTGTGGCCATCTGTACCATATACATATATATAATCATTTGGGCAAATAGGCCCCATACCTCTTATTATAGTTCGAAATCCATGCATAATGTGTGATGTATGATATGAATATTGAATGCACATAGTAGGCCATAACATGAATTTGGCCAATCTTGGCCCATTGGTACACTTATCCTCATAACATCATAATCTTTGTCATAGCATATACACATGACCCGTGAGATCTTATGTGTTTTTTGAATACATTTGGGAACTTAATGTAACATTTAGAATAAAGCCTTAACTCTGAAAAAGTTCATAAAGTTGCTTCACATAATGCTTATACTTGGTTCCATGCCAATTAGTAAAAGAAAGTATTTAAAAAGAATCAAGTGTTTTAGTAGTTTAAATAGGAGCATTATACTAGAACTATTGAAAATCAACGTGTTACTTTTTAAGTTCTTCAGATATGGTTTTAGAAAGGAAGAAGAACTCATTATGAACACTATATTCCCCTCATAATCTACCTTTGTTTAAATGACACTACACCAAGAAGAGCAACACCTCAGACATATGGACAAGTAGTCAGGAAAACTGATAAATGATATATAGATACCGAATGTCTAGTTTAAGCGAATAAATGGAATGCCAACCTAATATCATTATGAAAATAATTCAGTTGCAATCCCAATGCCTTTTATAGAAGGTCTTTCTAGCAACATAATGAAAAATATCGCATTTGACATTTTAGGAATTTCCCAAATTTTGAGCCAAAGAAGGGACAGTTTATTCTTAACATACCTCTCCAATAGATGTCCAAATGTCCAAAGTTCCTTCACAAAAGTTGTTTCTTACGTCCTAATCTTCATGAACACTATATATACACAACTTATAATCACCTATAAACAACCCATAATAAAGCATAAATTGACAAATTTTCTATATAGCTCTAAGGCGATGAAACGTCCATAAAACTTCGTATAAACGATCATAAAAGAGACCCAAGATTATTAACTGAACAAACCAGCTATAAGACTAGAATAACCAATAAGAACACCCAATTTCTTCATTTCAAAAACAACTCCAAATACAACTAATAGGAGGGGAAAATAATTGTAAAGCGTAAGGCACGTGGGTGAATTTTAATCGTAAAAACACAAAGAAATTACCTAAACAGCTTAGGGACCTTGTGGGGGATTTATCTTCAGCTTCATAACTATTTTGGGACAAAAATTCTGTGTTTTGAGCTTTAAAAGGTCAAATTAGCCGACATGTATGTGGGCTTGACCCAACCCAGCCCAAAAACCAGTTTTCTGCTTGGGTAGTCACGGTAAAACTATCATAACTTTTTATTCTGAAGTCAAATTGATGTGCGGTTTTGTGCATTGCAAACTAGACTCATAGATCTTAAATTTGATAGGTCATGGGACCTCTAAATACTTATATTTTGGGAGATATGGTTTGATATATTTGAACTATATTTAAGAAGGATTCCATAAAGAAGCTTACAGTAACTTTGACCAACCTTTATCTTGCAACCTTATTGTTTCCAAAACTTAATATATGACTTTGCTGCTATTAAAATACCCCTTAACAATCCATTATTATCAAATTATACACTCATAGTCTCATATAAAAAGTGAAACTTAATTTAAACCTTCCGAAAAGACCAAAATGCCACTCTACCATTTCTTTAATTCCAAATATGTGTTTAGGAGATTCTTTTGACCTAAAACTTTAACTCCTTGATATTACCACTGATTTTTAGCCTTATTATCCTTAGGTTCTATCCAAAGTTATAAATGCCTTATATAACATGTCACACTATGTATATTATGGAAGACGAGAAACACAGGACCTCACAGTCTTTCCCCCCCCCCCCCAAGAACATTCATCCGCGAATGTGTCAAGACTGCCCCTTGGTTGCATTAATATCTACCAAAAATGTTATTTTTGACTATATACTTGTTACTCTTTCAAACCATAAATTGACTTCCAAAAACTCCAACTACTAAACTTCGTATAGATATCCCGCGACAGAACATGAAAATTACATTTCTGAATCATTTAAATTTAAGTTACTATAAAAAGATAACTACTAATTTTTCAAATACGACTCACATTATGTTTAATATAGTTGGGGGTACTTCTTTATCATTTCCTCTTCGGCTTCCCATGTTACTTTCTCAATATTGTTATTCCGCCAAAACACTTTCACGAAGGCCACTTCTTTATTTTGAAGCTTTCTTACTTTTTGATCTAAAATAGCCACTGGTGCCCCATCATAAGACAAGTCTTCAGCAATGTAGATATCATTAATGTGAGTAATACGCAAAGGATCTCCAATGCACTTTCTCAACATAGATACATAAAACATCAGATGGATTAACTCCAATTCTGAAGGCAAATCAAGCTCGTATGCCACCTTGTCAATTTTTTAAATAATCTTATATGGTCCAACATACCTAGGAATGAGCTTTTCTTTTTTCCCAAATCACATGATACTCTTTATAGGTGATACTTTCAAGAAAATCCAATCTTCTACATCAAACTCTAAGTCTCGTCATCGAACGTCTGTATAAAACTCTTACCGACCTTGGGCTATTTGCAATCAGTTTCTAATAAGTTTTATTTTTTTCATTGCTTGTTGGACTAAATTATGGGCTAGAAACTTACCTCCCCAATCGATCAACAACTTATATCTTTGCCCGTATAGTGTTTCGTAAGGAGCCATTTGAATACTAGTTTTGAAGCTGTTATTATAAAAAAACTCAATAAGAGATAGATGATAATCCTAACTTCCTTTAAAGTTCAACATACAATAATGTAATATATCCTCAATGGCCTGGATGTTACTCTCTGCCTGTCCATCAGTTTGTGGATGAAAAATAGTGTTAAGATTTGCTTGAGTGCCCAGATCCTTCTGAAAAGACTTCCAAAAGTATGTTGTAAATTGAGCCCTTAAATAAGAGATAATAGATAGTAGAACTCCATGAAAGTGAACAATCTCTTGAATGTTAAGTCTAGCGCAATCCTCCGCTGAATATGTCATTCTTACTAGCAAGAAATGAATAGATTTTGTCAGTCTATCAATGATTATCCAAATAGAATCATACCAGCATGGAGTACGAGATAAACCAGTGATGAAGTGCATATTTATTATGTCTCATTTTCATAGTGGAAGCTCAATATACTGAGTTAGGCCTCCAAGTCTGCGATGTTCTACTTTAACTTGCTGGCAGTTGGGGCATTGGGCTACCATCTCTGCAATATCCTTTTTCATGTCATTCCACCAATAGATTTGTCGAAGGTCTCGATATATTTTTGTCGCTCTAGGGTGAGTTGAATATCTGGAATAATAGGCCTCAAAAAGAATCTTAGCACGGAGCCCTCCGATGTTTAGCACACATAAGCGGCCTAGTACCTAAGGAATCCATCTCCAATCAGCTCAAATGAAGGATGTTATTGTTGTGGAATACGTTCCCTCAGTGTCCTAAGCTCAAGATCCTCGCGCTGTCACTCTTTTACTTTAGTAACAAAGGAAGATTCTATTGTATTTTGAACAATTACACCTCTATATTCCACATCTACTAATCACACCTGCAAACTAGCTAGCTAACGTAGATCTTTTATCATTTCAACCTTATTAGCTTCAACATGGCTTAGACTTCCCATGGACTTTTGGCTAAGTGCATCACAACAATATTAGCTTTAACGAGATGGTATAAAATATCAACATCATAATCATTTAGTAATTCTAGCACCTTTTTTATCGTAGGTTCAGGTCCTTTTACTTAAATAAATATTGGAGGCTCTGGTGGTCGGTTAAAACATAAATATGAACTCTATATAGATAATGTCGCCAAATGTTTAGGGCAAAAACAACTACGGCGAGCTCAAGATCATGAGTAGAATAGTTTTATTCATGGTTTTACAACTGTCTAAAAGCATATGTGATAACCCAACCATGATGCATAAGAACACAACCTAGGAAAATTCTTGAGGCATCACAATATACAACGTAGCCTTTAGTTCCATTTGGAAGAGCCAAGATAGGCGTGGTGGTAAGCCTTTTCTTTAGCTCTTGAAAACTCTGTTCACATACTTCAGTCCACTAAAACTTAGTTGATTAATGCGTCAATCTCGTTAGTGGTGCAGAGGTAGAGGAGAACCCCTCAACAAACCTTCTATAATATCTTGTCAAGCCCAAAAAGCTATGAACCTCTATCAGATTCAAAGGTCTCAGCCAAGCCATTACTGCTTCAATCTTCTGGCTATCAACCTTGATACCATCTCTAATAATAACATAACTAAGAAAAGCTACAGAAGTTAACCAAGATTCACATTTGGAGAATTTAGCATATAACTTGTCTTAGAGAGACTGTAATATAGCTCGCAAGCGGTCTGCATGCTCAACTTCTGACCGTGAATATGTTAAAATGTCTTTAATAAACACGATCACAAATTCATCCAAGAATGGTTTAAAGACTCGATTCATTAGATCCATAAAAGTTGTTGGGGAATTTGTACGCCCAAAATACATGACAAGGAACTCAAAATGTCCATACCTCATCCTAAATGTTATCTTTAGAATATCAATATCCCTGACTCGTAGCTGATCGTACCTAGATCACAAATTGATCTTTGAAAAGCATTTGGCACCCTACAACTAGTCGAACAAGTCATCAATTTGCGAAAGAGGATACTTATTCTTGATAGTGATTTTATTTAGCTGTTTATAATCAATACACATCCGTAAGGAGTCATCTTTCTTTCAAACAAAGAGCACTGGAGCACCACATGGAGATATACTTGGCCTAAGAAAGCCTTTATTGCACAAGACCTTTAGTTGTTCCTTCAATTCTGTTAGCTCTGTAGGAGCTATTCTGTAGGGAGGAATGGATATAGGCTATGTATCGAGAAGAAAATCTATAGAAAAATCGATACCCTTTTCGAGGGGAATCCCTAGAAGTTTATTAAGGAATATCATTAGGAATTCATTCATAATAAGGACTGACTGAAGGGTCACTAGATAATAAAATGCCCTACCTTTCCACAATGGTAACATGCACTCGAGCCTTCCATATACTGCAAGTATGAAGCTACCATATTGTGTACATGGAGGAGTAGGTTGTCTCATTTGTGTAGAATGCTCCTATCGACGGCTCTCAGGCTGGCCTAACCTCTACCCCGGTCCTGACTGAATATAAACAATCAAATCATTGGCCTTGCATCTATGGTGGGAAACTACCCACTAATAGAGGTAAATATAGGTGAAATAAGGGCCTAAAATCACCCCGTGGCTTTCTATAAGACCATATAGTGTGATCCCTCTTACTCTGCTCTTTGACTCTGCGAGTTTCCCAAATCTGGTTAGAAAGGTGCTCTGTAGTCTTAGAAAAAGCCTATATGCAGGAAATATCTACATCGTCCTACAAAGATGTTATCTTACAGTCTCTGATCAAATAATACCCCAAACCATCCACGTCACGATGAACTCTAGCACTTATGGTACGTATAAATCTAGTGCATACCTAGCCAAAGCGTTGAACCTTAAGGCTATACTCCCTTACGCTCAAATCCCTCTGTTGCAAATTGATAAATTAGTCAAGATGGGCCTCCCGAACTTCCCGTGGCAAGAAATGCCTTAGAGAAGTTCTCCTACTCTGCTGGCGGGGCATCAAGCCTTCTAGATCTATCCCATGCCTAGTACCACAAGATGGTGACATCATGTAGTAAAGAAGAAGCCAACTCCACATCCTTAGTGATGGAGGCATGCACACCCTCAATACTCTATGCATATGGTCTATAAAGTCCTGGGGATTCTCATTGGGACTAGATACTATAAATACTAGAGGGGCCAAGTGAAGAAGCTCTAATATCTTTGAGCTTTTTGTTTGATCCCTTGCGTCTCCTCTCATCTCTAGTTGTCTCTCCTGAATAGAAGCCATCCTAGTCAGTAGCTGAATAGCCTCCATTATCCCCTGCTCCCCAGTATCTAGTGAGGCTGGGGGTACTGGATCTTATTGGGCCTCAACAGGTGTTGGTGAATCTAGTACTATGGATACTAGAGACTTTATAAGTGCCTCAACGGAGAATATATACGCCTGACCTGGCAAGGAACGACCAGTAACTTATCTCAGATCCATATCTATATCATGTTGTTCTATCTTAAGAGCGTAGGCAACCCGTTACATAAAAACCCACAAAGAACGATTTAGATTTCACATGTTTCTATAGTTTTGCTCTATAGCACAATCTATTAAGTGAAAGAAATGTAACCATCCCTAAATGTCTCATAGCCTCCTGATTATAAGTGTGGTGCATAACACACCCATAAGCAAGACTCTACTACGCACAATATTGTGGACTTCATGGGATACGACCTTCTCTGATACCATGTTTGTCATGCCCTAAAGAAAAGTGGAGAAGGTGTGACTAGCACTCGATACCATTGTTGGACAAGTAACCTACTAAACATGTTATTTAACCAAACTAGGGGCCAAAAGATCGAGCAACATAACGTCTGAAAAACTAAGTCTGAACCGTTTAGGCCATGACCTAGTCAACAATAAATCCAGTACATCAAGATAGGCAAACCAAAATGATAAAGTACTACCTAGCCGACGAGGCTGCAACAACAAGGGTACAAGCACACACCATATATACATGTCAAACCTATGACTGGAGACTAAAATATGCAAAAGGACCAACCCGAAATAATATGTCCACAATAGCCTCTAAGAGTGTCACTAACACTGTGGGGACAGGGCCTCGACTATACCCAACTGTACAATAAAAAGTAAGTATCCTATGAAAGCTCTAGGAAGAGGTGGAGCTTACCAACATACAATTGAACTGGGCTCCTAGTGGAGGGGTCAATTAGAATCCCTACCTAAACTTGCACGCACAAAATAAAAATGCAGTGTTCCCAAGCAACGGGATGTCAGTACGAATAAACATGTACTAGTATGTAAGGCAGAAAGTAAAATCACAGATAACTGTAGTAAAAAGGGTAATAGAAATACCACCTGTAACCAAAACTCAAGTAACTTTAATGGTCAAGACTCAACCTCCCGGTGATCAAATATGCATGGTATGCTTGAGTAATCTCATGTCGTGAATACATATATATAGATATAAATGCATGACATACACAACTAAATGCTAGAAATGGTGGTCCTTTCCGGTAGCTAATAGACACCATATTTGCCAACCTATGGCCATTTGGACCATATACATATATATAATCATTTGGGCAAATATGCCCCATACCTTCGATTATAGCTCAAAGTCCATGCATAACGTATAATTTATGATATGAATATTGAATGCACATAGTAGGCCATAACATGAATTTAGCCAATCTTGACTCATTGGTACACTTATCCTCATAACATCATAATCATTGTTGTAGCATATACACATGACCCATGGGATCTTACATGTCTTTTGAATATGTTTAGGAACTTAACTCAACATTTAGAATGAAGCCTTAACACTGAAAAAGTTCATAATGATGCTTCACATAATGCTTATGCTTGGTTCTATGCCAATTAGTAAAAGAAAGTATTTAAAAAAAATCAAGTGTCTCAGTAGTTTAAATAGGAGCATTATACTGGGAATTATTGGAAATCAATGTGTTACTTTATAAGTTCTTCAGATATTATAATCTACCTTTATTTTAATGACACTACACCAAGAAGAGCAACACCTCAGACATATGGACAGGTAGTCAGAAAAATTGATAAATTGATTTGTAGATATCAAATGTCTAGTTTAAGCGAACGAATGGAATGCCAACCTAATATCATTATAAAAATAATTCAGTTGCAATCCCATTGCCTTTTACATAAAGTATTTCTAAAAATAGAATGAAAAAATATTGTATTTGACGTTTTGAGAATTTCACAGATTTCAGGCTAAAAGAAGGGACGGAGTTTAGCCTTAACATACCTTTCCAACAAATGTCCATATGCCTAAAATTTCTTCGCGAAAGGTGTTTCTTACGTCCTAATCTTCGCAACCACTATATATACGCAACTTATAGCCACCTATAAACAACCCATAATTAAGCATAAATCAGCAAATTTTCCATATAGCCATAAGGCGATGAAACATCCGTAAAACTTCATAAAAATGATCAAAAAGAGCCCCAAGATTCACTACTAAAAAAACAGTGAATACCGACCTCAAAATTACCGACCTCCAATAGAAGTCGGTAATTTGTGACTTCCGGAGGTCGGTATTTGTTAAAAAAATAAATTAAAACAAAAACTTCAGAAAATCGACTTCAAGAAGTCGGT
>JBCEWC010012650.1:0-15685 GCA_038996855.1 Solanum aculeatissimum | reverse complement strand
TTAAGGTGATTGAATCTCTCTAAGTTTTGGTATGAGGTATATGATGATTTGAATAGTAGTTGAAATTTGGTGTGTGACAGATGGCATGAGATTGACTCTAGGTATATAATTAAAAAACTTTACCTCGATGAAAAAAGTACTATCAGATTCGAAATCAATGCTATCAGCCTTGGGTGTGACTTATATAAAAAATGCTTAGATGAAAAGAGAGGAAATCATAGTTTGAAATATTTGAAGGTGATAATATGTTGCTAAGAAAACTTTGATACTAGTAGCAATTGAGAGAATGTCAAATGACCAGTATGGTTACGATGTTCTGTTAGTATTAAGAGTGTTGTCTGTTGTGCAGTACTGTGAGGAATATATAGAGTTTGATAAATTAAGTATGTGTACGATTGTATCAAGGACTAGACAGGTTGATTGTGAGTAGCTAAAAATAATAATAATAGTTCAAACAAATGGGGTCAGATGAATGAAAACATTTGATAGAAGCACTATGAAAGGGGTATCTTGTCTCATTCGACCTTGATTCTGTGCATTCTTACATGACTACCTACTTCATCATGGGCATGTTTTAGAGTATTACTCCCTGCCTACTCCCACTCGTGTCTTCACTTTTGAAGGAAGATCCTTAGTGGTGGATCGGGTGAACCGATCCTTCATCCTGGGAAGATAGGACGCTTGTGCATACTTGATTATTTTAATTATGACAAATTTAATTTTTTTTTTGGGATAGTTGAAGTATGCAAGTGGTTCTACACGCATAACTTTGCTTATGTGAATTTATAGAAGAACTACCATGAATACTTATAGTTTTTCAGCAGTCTTAAGATTCATCTGGTTGTTCAGGTCATGTTCTAGCTATGTGTGTATTGAATATGAGACATGTTGGGTCTAGCTCTATCGCTCTTAAGGGTTATTTATAGTCACAACTTTTGATCTAGTAATTTTGATGGTGTTGTTAGAGCATCTGTATGTTTTGGTATATCATTCACTATGTGGTTACTTAATCATTTTCTTCGTTGGGTTAGAAAAAACATTTCTCTATGATGAGTATCCAATGTCTAGAGATCACATTTTCTAATTTAAGCTCGTGGGATGATTTGATTGTGAGAATGGAATCTTAACATGATTCATGATGATTTTTGCATTAAGAGTGTGGGATGGTTGATTTAGATTCTCTTTTAATTAGGATCGATATTGATTTAGAATTTTATCGCCGTTATGTGACAAATGATTCATCTTAATTGTTGAGTCTGTGGCTTGAAAATCACTTTTGATTTGTAAATCTATCAAGGTTCGATTTAAAAGTTCAGTTGTTAATATTTGATTTTGTTGGAATGGTCTTAAGAGAGCTTACTTGGAAAGATGAACACTTTCTCCAGAAGGTAATAACTTAGGCTTTGGTAATGTCGATTATTCTTCCTTCTCCTTCCATATGTTCGAGTACGAACATGATTTTTTGTGGTGGATAATGTAATGACACGTTAGGTCATTTAAAAAAAATAAATTCACTCTCTTTATAAAAAGATCTTTTTTGTAAATTAAATTGAAAATTTTAAACTGTTCAGTAATTATGGTTATTTAATTGATGAGTAATTTTGAATAGTTAATTTAATTGATGGATTAAATTGATAATTTATTTAATATTTTATGTCAATTGTTTTATATTTATTCCAATAAAATTAATAAAATTTATTATTTGTAATATTCATTTAATTTAAAGAGAAAAAGAAAAAAAGAAGAATTAAAATAACAAAGAAAAAAAGAATAAAAGGTTGTTGCGAATGCAGCAACCTAGAAAACCTAAAGACAATAAAAAACCAAACAGAACAGAACAACGAAAGAGTAGAAACCTAACGGAGAAAAGAAAAAGAATGCGTGAAAGAAAAATAAAGAGAAAAAGGGAGAGAAAAATTATGATTTTCATCTCTAAGCGTCAAGGTAATTATTCTCGTCCTTTCTATTAAGTTTTTGCGTGATTATGAATAGATTTTTAGGGTAGAAATGGGTACAATTTATATTAAATTAAGAAAATATAGTCCTAGGGTTCTTATAATAAAACTTTGATTTGGGTGTCGAATAGTGATCCATTTTAGCTGAAATTTGACGTACAAGTTTATTTTGTTATGGGTAAACATATTTTGAAAGAAATTTTCAGATTCGAATTTAAGGACTCAAGGTGATATTTTGACCCGATTTTTGAATCGAAAATAAATATAGCAATATGGGTGTCATTGGATTCATATTCTGATGTAGATTTTGTATTTGAACAAATTTTGATCATTCGAAAGCATTACGAAATGTCAAATTTGGATGAGATTGTTTAATTAATTAAGGCAAGTGGACTTTCAAAACTTTATAATTCTCTTAGAATTCTCAAATTTTCCTTTTTTTTCTATGTGTGATGCATGAAATATTTGTGATATTATAAAAAAGAGTGATTAAATGTAAATGTGAGTTGGTGTGGTATTGTAATACTTGAATTGAAAAATATGATTAAGTGATGAGCATTCTGTATTGAGATATATTGTTGTGGTTGGTGATTACGAGTGGATTTATTTGTGGACTTCATCTCATGTTCATTCATTCTATGTCACACATACTTGCATTGGTTCTGGTTGTAAATATGAGACAGATAGTGATAATTGGTGCCAAGGTCTTTACTAATCGAGATGTGATGTCGAGGTCATTACTGGTGATATTGCATTACTGAGGCCGAGGTCATTACTCGCGATATTATGATACTGTGATGCCGAGGTCATTCTTGGCGATGTTGTGATAATGTGATGCTGAGGTCATTGCTGGCAATATTGTGATGTCGAGGTCATTGCCAGCGACATTGTGATACTGAGGTCGAGGTTATTGCCAATGATATTGTGATGTCGAGATCATTGCCAGTGACATTGTGATACGGAGGCCGAGGTCATTGCCGGTGATTATTGCAAATGCATTGCATCTCATCCTTGCATATTCTTGTGTGACATGATGTTATTCCTGTGATTGATTATGTTATCACTTGTGAATTGTGGCTTCTGATTTGAAATTGTGATATTGTGAAAAATTATATTTATTGTGTATTATGTGTTGTTGGGTTGGGCTGATTTTCTATGCAGATTATAGTTGTGGAGGTCAGTTGGGATGAAAGGAGTTTGTGTATTCTATTGGACTTGCTTTGTTTTTTTAGTTGACTAGCTTGGTACCGTGTTGTTGGTACTCTCTCCTTGCTTCTACATTTTTGTAGGTTATGCGCTCGGATCTTTGTGATATCTCTTCTTTTTCTATCCGAGTCTTTCTCTGGAGATTAGTGAGGTAGCTATTTTGTCATCTCAGCAAGCCTCATCCTCCTATTTATGATCTTGTTCTACTTTAGAGACAACATTATTTGAGACTTGTATTTTTTTTTCAAATCTATTGTAACACATTAGAGGCTTGTGCACGTGACAACCAGGTTTTGGGTTTTTAATTAAGTTGACTTATTTTCCATTGTTAAACTTTTATTTTTATTATTTCTTCCGCACTTTATCATTGTAATTGAGTTTTTGGCTGACTTGTCTTGGTGGGGATAAGAAGAGTGTCATCACATCTATTTTTGAGTCGTGACATATGATATCTCAAGTTATGGTAATAAATGATAATTTTTATGAACTCTTTCATATGAAGATAATATAGAGTATTTTATGATGGTTATCCTTATGCATTATTTTGAAGTGAGATATCACGCGAGATCTTTGATTTATATGAGGGTTTTGATAATGCCCTAACAAAGTTATGACAATGTTTTGGTGAGTTCTTTGAATAATGATCAAGTGAGTCTATTTTGTACCTCTCATGGAATTTACTCATGATTTACATGGTTTTAAGTTTATGTATATGCACCCACCATGATTGATTAAAGATGGATGTCAAGTTTCTCAAGTAATGAATGCCTTGTGGAAAATTAAATATGTTATGCATGTTGAGACTATTATGAGGGCGAATAAGTATGCTATGAGCTCATGAGCATGAAATAAATGAAAAGATTATGTAAAGATCTATATTCGATGCTATAAGCTATGTTTGATGAGCTACTCCAGGTATGAAATTATGATGTTTTGAGACTAGCATTCTATGATTATAACTTGTTTTCAAGTATTCAGTGGGATTGTGACCTAGCACTGAGCGGACCTTGGTAGTCTCCCATTGTTCCTAAACTATGTTGCCACCATAGGTTTATGATATTGGTTCCTCTTATGGGCTTGAACCTACCAAAAAAAGCAATGTCGTAAGGTAACGATAATTATTGAATCTACCAAAACACCTATGTTGTAAGGTAACGATATCATGTGAAATCCACTGAAAAGGCTATGTTGTAAGGTGGTGGCACTTTCCGAAAAGGCTATGCTATAAGGACATAGTTTAGTCTACCTTGGTAAAGTAGACCACTCCATGTCTGATGTGGAATGAACATCAAAGTTTCAAGTAGTAATTCGCTTGGTCTTATATGTCAGTTATGGTACTTTTCCACCTATGTATGCTATGTGGTTTGGTGATCTTTCATGCATGTCTTCACTAAGAATTTACCATTTATGTCATTTAGAGCCTACTACCATTGAATATTATTATGCATATTATTTATGGATGGATGATGTTTTTTATTGCATTTGCACCCTTCATACTTAGTACATTCAAAAGTACTAATGTATATTCTTTTGCCTAGATGATCTAACTATGTACCAGAGCTTCTATTTATCCTCTTCCTCTGTATGGCTAGACAATTTAGTTGAAGATTTGCATTTGCTGAGTCCTCCACATTCGAGGACAATAGCCATTTACTTTTGTACTTATTTTAGACTTATCTACCTTTGGACATTTTTCTTTTGAGGGTGAGCCCGGGAGATGTCTTGGCCCCCAGTTCGTTCAAACTAGAGGTGTTTTTTTATTTTTGGCTATGTATGTTATGAGCTCGACTCTTATTATTCTATGTATTATGAAAGACTCCCTTAGTCCCTTATTCCCTCTTATGTGTTGAATGTTTGTTATGTTAATGAGATGAAAATCCTAAGTCCCTAATTTCTCCCATAGCGTGAGCCATAGTTATCTGCCCCTTAAACTTTACTTGTTTTGTGGTCCATGCTAATCCTCTTCCCTACAACATTCCATAGCGTGAGTCCAAAGTCTCATTTCCCCTAGAATTATTTGCTTCTTGTTTATTTTTATTATGCTTCCACAATAAAGGATGTGCCATGTATGCTTAAGAGGCTAGTTTGGAGTTCCTAGGCTTAGGTCATGATAAAGCTTGGTGTCAAAGCAATAGATTTATAAATGGTCCTCAAGAATCCAATATACCATCTCAAGTAGAGTCTTATTCATGGTTGTGAAGCAAACCACAAGTATGAATAGGAGGTTATTAGGAATTTTAGGAATGATTCACCTTTTCATACTTAATGTCGTGCTTTAGATTTGAATTAAGGTTTTGCTATTCCTAATGGAAAATATTTTGCTATTTTAGATCTTTCCACTAGAAGAGCGGCACAAAGAGCTCCCACTCTTGAGGGTGAACCAACCCTTCTCGCTCCTCAAGCTACCAAGAAGAAGAGGGATCACTCACGCCGAGTACTGGAATGTGGTCACTTTATTGGCAAGAGTCATGGGAAACCAAGGAGTTCAACAATCTCGCAAAGTATGCTCCTCACTTGGTCGCCGATCCTAGGGTAAGGATGCCCAAGTTTGTATCGGGAGTTTCTGATTTGATCAATGAGAAATGTCATACCACCATTCTCATAGGAGATATGGACTTGTCTCGACTCAGGAATTACACCAAGAAACTTGAAGTGGAGAAACTTAGGAACAGCAGAAGTGAGGAGTCTAAGAGGGCTCGGTATGTGGTGGTTTCCAAGGAACAAAGGGTGGTCGCTTCCAACAAGGTCACAAATTTCAAGGGCAAAGATTTGATAATGATAGGGTGCCCAATCGTAGAGCTCAAGGTGGAAATAGTGGGATGACTTTTCCAATGTGCTCAGAATGTGGAAGAATCATAGTGGTCCATGTTTGAGGAATACGAGTTCTTTTTTCGGGAGTGCCAAGGTGGGCCACAAGATTGCGGATTGTCCAAACAAGGGTAGAGATGGTCATCCCCAAGGAAATATTACTTATGGTAACCAAAGGGCACAAGGTGGTCTACAAGGGGGTGCTCCACGTCACAATCACTTTTATACTCTACAAGGGAAGCAAGGAGGGGATGAGGTGCCTGATGTTGTTACCAGTATTTTAAAGATCTACAATCTTTATGTATATGCTTTATTAGACCTGAGTGCCACTCTTTCTTTTAGTACTACTTTTGTTGCTAATAGACTTCATGTGTGTCCCGAAATGTTATGTGAACCC
The DNA here is from genome assembly GCA_038996855.1 of Solanum aculeatissimum. Taxonomy (NCBI): domain Eukaryota; kingdom Viridiplantae; phylum Streptophyta; class Magnoliopsida; order Solanales; family Solanaceae; genus Solanum; species Solanum aculeatissimum. The sequence continues at coordinate 9,319 of JBCEWC010012650.1, read as the reverse complement.
TTTGAAGTATCTATCCCTATTGGTGAGTCCATTATTTGTAAAAGAATCTATAGGGGTTGTCCTGTGTCCATATTGCGTAAAGTCTTTCTTGGTGATTTTGTTGAGCTTGAGATGGTAGACTTTGACATTATTCTATATATGGATTGGTTACATGTATATCATGACTCTATTAAATTTAAGACTCACAAGGTTAAGTTCCAATTTCATTATGAGCTCGTCTTTGTAGGTCATGATTTGGTGGTCAAAGGTAAGTTCATCTCTCGTCTTAAGGCTTGGGAGTTAATTTTTATGGGTTGCATTTACCATCTTGTGAGGGTTTGGGATGTTAAGTCTAAATTCCATCCTATCGAGTCGGTCTCAGTGGTTAATGAGTTTCTTGATATCTTTCCCGATGATCTTCCTAGTATCCCTCCAAAAAGGGAGATAGGTTTTGGTATAAACCTCCTCCCCGATACTCAACCCATTTTTATCCCTCCTTACTATATGGCCCCAGTGGAGTTGAAGGATCAATTAAAGGACCTATTGGATAAAGGCTTCATAAGGCCTAGAAGTCACCTTGTGGTGCACCAATGTTGTTTATATGGGAGAATGATGGTTTACTTAGGATGTGCATCGACTACCGGTAACTCAATAATGTCACCGTGAAGAGCAAGTATCATTTTGCAAGGATATATGACCTATTTGATCAACTACAAGGGGCTAGTAACTTCTCAAAGGTCAACCTTCGGGCCGGGTATCATCAACTGAGAGTAAGAAAGTGTGATGTATCAAAAATGGCCTTCCGAACATGATATGGGCATTTTGAATTTGTGGTGATGTCCTTCGGCCTAAGTAATGCTCCAACGATATTTATGGACCTTATGAATAGGTTCTTTAAACCATACCTTGACATGTTTGTCATTGATGATATCTTGGTTTATTCCCGAAGTGAAGAAGGACATGTGAAACATTTGAAGGTATTGTTGCAAATGTTGACGGAAGAAAGGTTGTTTGCCAAATTCGACAAATGTTAATTTTGGTTGAAGTAAGTTGCATTCTTAGGTTATGTGGTGTAAGATGAAGGGATTAAAGTGGATCCTAAGAAAACAGAGGTGTGAGAAATTGGCCTGGGCCCTTAACTCCAACCGATATTAGGAGTTTCTTGGGTTTGGTGGGGTACTACTAGAGAATTGTTGAGGGTTTCTCTTCATTTGCTTCTCCTTTGACAAAGTTGACACAAAAGAAGGATAAATTTGTTTGGACCAATGAATGTGAAAGGAGTTATCAAACTTAGAAAGACAAGCTCACATTTGCACCTATTTTGGCTCTATCGGAAAGGTTAGAAGGGTTTGTGGTGTATTGCGATGCTTCAAGAATTGGTTTGGGATGTGCATATAAAGATAATATGGACTATTTTATGATGGTTATCCTTATGCATTATTTTGAAGTGAAATATTATGTGAGATCTATAATTTATATGAGGGTTTTGATAATGCCCTAACAAAGTTATGACTATGTTTTGGTGGGTTCTTTGAATAATGATCAAGTTAATCTATTTCGCACCTATCATGGAATTTACTCATTATTTACATGGTTTTATGTTTATGTATATGCACCCACCATGATTTGATTAAAGATACCTACCATGTTTCTCAAGTAATGAATGCCTTTTGGCAAATTATGTATGTTATGGATGTTGAGACTATTATAAGGTCCAATAAGTATGCTATGAGCATATGAGCATGAAATAATGATAAGAATTATGTAAATCCCTATCTTCTATGCTATAAGCTATGTTTGATGAGCTACTCCAAGTATGAAATTATGATTTTTTGAGACTATGCATGCTATGATTATAACTATGTTTCAAGTATTCCATGGGATTTTGACCTAGTATCGAGGGGACCTTGGTAGTCTCCCATTATCCCTAAACTATATTTCCACCATAAGTTTATGATATTGGTTTCCTATATAGGCTTGAATCTATCGAAATGGTAATGTCGTAAGGTAAGGGTAATTATTGAATCTACCAAAAAGATATTCTATAAGGTAAGGATATCATGTGAAATCTACCAAAACCTCTATTCTATAAGGTGGTGGCAATTTCAAAAAACTCTATGCCATAAGGATAGTGTTTGGTCTACCTTGGCAAAGTAGACCACTCCAGGTTCGGTGTGGATTTATCCCCATGCTTCGAGAAGAAGCCCCTTCATGATGCTTTTCCATTTAGACTTTATTACTTTCTTTGATGTATGTCTTGAGGGTGAGCTAGTAAGCTATGTTCTAGACCCCACCAAGATCTTATGATGTAGAGGTACGCTTTGGACATTATCACTTGATGCAAAATTCCCCAAAGGAAAATTTTGACATTTTTGTTATGATACATTCCGCTTGCTTATTCTCTTATGTATTCATATTTTACCTTATGAATTCTTATGACATGAACACGAGACTTGGATGGGATGCTTTCGGGTGTCACATTCACTGTGTCACGGCTTGGCCCTAGGTTTTGTTTTGAATAAAATAGTATCAGAGCAAAAGGTTTGAAAGCATCCTAGAAAGTCCAACATGCCATGTCTAGAAGAATTTTGTTAATTGGTATGAAGCACACTATATCCATGAATAGGAGGCTATGAGATGTCTAGGAAAACTTTACTTCTTTGAGATCTATGTCGTGCCTTCAAAACTTCTGTATCGTAACAGTTGTCCTTTGGTAATTTTTGAAATGGCTCTACAACGTGCTCCATTACCCAGGGGAGATAATTCTAATGAGGACTATGTTTCCTCATCTCCTCAAATCCCTCAAGAAATACAAGTCTCCAATGAAGAGTTTAGGGTTGCTATCACTATGTTGGCTCAAGCCATTTTCCCCCCAAAGACTCTTACTCCGACTTCGTGGATAAGAGATTTTTCTAGAATGAATCCCCTAGAGTTTTATGGTTCCAAGATTGATGAGGATCTAAAAGAGTTCATTGATGAAGTTTACAAGGTCGTGGAAATTATTGGGGTTTCTACCAAAGAGAAGGATGAATTGGTGGCTTATCAAACTAAAGGAGTTTCTCAAGTTTTGTTTACTCAATGGAAATCCAAGAGAGTCAACGAAGGGCCTATTAGGCTGGAGATATTTAAAGCCCCTTTTCTTGATTGTTTCTTCCCACTTGAACTAAGGAAAGCCAAAGTGATGGAGTTCATGAACTTGAAGCAAGGTGGTATGAGTATGAGGGAATATGCCCATAAGTTTACTAAGTTGTACAAATATGTTCCCTCCGTGGGGGCTGACTCTAGGTCCCACTTGAACAAATTCACTTTGGGTGTGTATGACTTGATAGATATAGAGTGTAAGGTCGTGATACTCGTAAATGAAATGGATATCTCTAGGCTCGTGACCTACACCGAACAAGTGGAGGGTGAGAAACTTCAAAAGATAAGGATAAGAGAGCCCAAGAGAGCTCGATATGATTGTGTATTTTCTTATGGTATGTCTAGTGGTGGTCGTTTCCAACAATGCAAAGGATAATTCAAATTTACAAAGAAAGTGTGCCTAACCCTAAGGCTCAAGGTGATATTATGAAAGGGTGGTGATATTCCCCCTAGGTGTCCTAGGTATAGCAAGAATAATGTTGGAGAATCTTTGAGGGGAACTGATGATTGTTTTGATTTTGGAAAGATAGGACACAAGAATGTCGAGTGTCCTAATATTGCTAATAAAGGTAAAGAAGGGCATCCATAAGGTCATGTGGATCAAAGAGAGAAAGTACAACAACGTGTCCAAGTTCAAGGTCGTGGTCCACATGGTAATCTATTCTTTGCTTTGCAAGCTAGGCAAGAGGTTGAGGAGTCTCTCGATGTAGTAATCGGTATGTTAAGAGTCTTTGATCATAATGTGTATTCTTTGCTTGACCCCAGTGCTAATATGTATTTTGTTACTCCTTACCTTTCCATAAATTTTGATGTGTCTATGGAAATGTTATTAGAACCTTATTCGGTCTATACTCCAATCGGTGAGTCAGCCAAGAAAGTCTATAGGGGTTATCTCGTGTCGGTCTTGCATAAAGTCTTCCCATGTGATCTCTTTGAGCTTGATATGACCTATTTTGATATTATTTTGGTATGGATAGTTTTCTTGCATCTTATGCTTCTATTGATTATAGGACCCATAAGGTCACATTTCAAGTTTCTAATGAGCCTATCCTTGAATTGAAGGGAACCAATTCAGTGTTAAATGAAAAGTTTGTTTCTTGTAGAAAATCTATGAAAATGATTTCCAAAGGTTGCCTATATCATGTTTTCCAAGTTATGAATGTTGAGTCTGATGTTCCTACCCTTGATTCGGTTCCTATAGTTAATGAGTTTTTCGATGTCTTCCCCGATGAGTTGCCTGATATTCCTCTCGTAAGGGAAATCGATTTTGGTATTGATCTCTTGCCCGACACCCAACCTATTTTGATACCTCCCTATTGAATGGGCCCAGCGGAGTTGAAAGAACTTAGGGAACAATTAAGAGATTCACTTGATAAAGGGTTCATAAGGCCTAGTGTGTTGCCATGGGGTGCTCCCGTGTTGTTTTTAAGAAAGAAGGATGGTTCACTTCAGATATGTGTGGATTATTGGAAATTGAATAAGGTAACCATCAAAAATAAGTATCCACTTCCAAGGATCGATGACCTATTTGATCAACTACAAGGTTCAAGCTATTTTTCTAAGATTGATCTCTAATTCGAATATCACCAATTGAGGGAGAAGGAGGATGACACTCCGTGTACGGTATTTATAACTCTGTATGGTCATTTTAATTCTTGGTTAAGTCATTTGGACTAACAAATTCCCCTGCAGCTTTCATGGATCTGATGAATAGGATCTTCAAACTATATTTGGATATGTTTATGGTTGTATTCATACATGACATATTGGTTTATTCAGGGGATGTAAAAGATCATGAAGACTATTTGAGGATTGTGTTGCAAACATTGATAGATAGACAACTTTTTGCCAAGTTTAGCAAGTGTGAGTTTTGGCTAATAGAAGTACTCTTCCTGGTCATATTGTTTCGGGTGATTGTATTAGAGTGGGTCAAAAGAAGACAACGGTGATGAAGAATTGGACTAGACCATTGTATCCATCTAGTATTTGGAGTTTCTTAGGTTTTGCCGAACATTATAGGAGATTTTCTGAAGGACTTTCCTCCATTGCTGATAAGGGAGAAACAAAAAAGGAAAAGAACAGGGAACAAAATGAAAGGATATGTGGATTAAATTCAAACTATTGAAATTATACAACAAGGGACTATGACCCTCACCTCCCAATTGATTTCAACAACCCAAATAAAACCCTAGCAAGAAAAATTAAAGGGAAACCAAAATCACAAATGGGTGACACTTTAATTAATCAAGAAAATATGTTAACCAACAATTTCAAGAGTTCACCCTAATTACACACTAATTACTCACTAAGAAGATACTATAATTTAAGGATTCAATATTCAACATAGTTTAATTCTTCCGAATAATAAAATATGACTATTTATACTAAGTAAATAAAAGAAGACATTCTCTTTACAATTTTACCCTTAATGAGTAAGGGCCTTGTTTGGTTGCCCTCTTTTTAAATCCTTGAATTCTAGTAATGGCCATTTGCACACATGGCCTTTTTTCTTCCTTTTTCTCACTTTGATAGATCTTCCATATGTTGTAACCTTTTCCTTGGTGACCCTCAAGCTCCTCCGATGCTTCCTTCTACATGAAAATTGCTTGTAGGTCTTGGAGATCTTTTGGTTGACTCCTTGTGAATGGTCTTGAGGGGTACATGCCACTCATATTGGTGTCATCTATGCTTTGAATGTTATCAATTATGAGCCTCCTTGACAAGCAGCTCCCTCCATGAGCTTATAGGAACACAAGCTCGTCCATCCTTGAATAAAAAACCATCAACCAATTGAAACCTATCAACCCACTTCTCTTGGGTAAAATTATCAAAAGTATCTTTGAAGTCGGGATCCCTAGAGTAGAATTCGCTTAAGCTTTCAAATTCCATTATTCTAGAAGTCAAGTTAGTCACCAACATAAACCTTCTCGATAGAGCATCCGCTATAATGTTTTCCTTGTTTTGCTTGTAGTTAATCACATAGGGAAAGGTTTTAATGAATTCAACCCACTTTGCATGTCGCTTTTTCAACTTGGATTGCCCCTTAAGATATTTCAAGTACTCATGATCAGTACTTATCACAAATTCTTTGTGCCACAAGTAGTGTTGCCAATGACCCAGCACCTGCACAAGTGCATACAATTCCTTGTCATAAGTTGAGTACTTGAGAGTATCCCCGTTTAGCTTTTCGCTATAGTAAGCCAATAGATTTCCTTCTTGCATCAATAAAAGACCTATTCCAACACCTGAAGCACGACATTCAATTTCAAAGGTCTTATCAAGGTTAGGTAGTTGAAGCAATGGTGAAGAACTCAACATCAATTTCAAGGCTTGAAAGGACTTCTCTTGTGCTTCCCCCCATACAAAAGATACATCTTTCTTGGTTAACTCGGACAAAGGAGAAGTAATTGAACTGAAGCCTTTTACAAATCGTTGATAAAAACTTGCTAATCCATGAAAACTTCCTTCCTCGATTACATTGGTTGGAGTTGGCCAAGACTTGATGGACTCTACCTTCTCTTCAGCAACCTCTATCCCATTTGTACTAACTACAAAACCCAAAAATACAACCTTTTCAACACAAAATGTGGACTTTTTGAGATTAGCAAAGAGACGCTCCTGTAGTAAGACATCTAACACTTGCTTCAAATGAGACACATGTTCCTCAATTGTCTTTCTATACACAAGGATGTCATCAAAATACACCACTACAAACTTGTTGATGAAATGTTTGAGAATATGATTCATCAAATTCATGAAAGTTCTTGGGGCATTTGTCAATCCAAATGGCATCAGAAACCATTCATACAACCTAAACTTTGTCTTGAAAACCATTTGCCAATCATCACCTGATTTTATACGAATTTGATGATACCCACTTCAAAGGGAAATCTTGGAGAATACATTTGTCCCACATATCTCATCAAGCCTAGGAATTGGATGTCGATACTTCAGCATGATCTTATTTACAGCTCTTCAATCAATACACATTATCCAAGTACCATCTTTCTTGGGAAAAAGAATCCCCGGTATGGCACAAGGACTTAAGATTTCTTTGATCAACCCCTTTGCAAGAAGCTCTTCCACTTGACTTTGTAGCTCCTTGGTTCATCCGGATTACTCCGATAGGCTGGACAGTTGGGAATTAGTGAACCCGCTACAAAATCTATTTGGTGTTCAATTCCTGCGAGCATCTCCTCTGGAAATAGTTCATCACAGGCTTGCAAAAGAGAAGAAACATTACTAGCAAAGTGCTAGTATTTTGGTTAGCATGAAATAGAAGAAACCTGTTGACAAGACAAACTAGAAAGTGTCCCTCATCCACACCCTTTAAACACTTACTTGGCATTGCTATCATGCACATATTCTTCTTATTATTAGCCAAGGAATCTCCTTCCATTGGAACAATAATGGAACTTCCACCATCCCCCTTTACGACCTCCACCTTTATTTTCTCTCGAAGATCCTTCATTGCCCGATAATCCTCACTCACTTGGTATGGAGTGAGAGGTGCAAGAACATACTTTCTACTTTCAATCACAAAAGTATATTTGTTGGATTTTCCTTGGTGTACAACATCCCTATCAAATTTCCATGGTCTTCCTGATAAATTATGACATGCCAACATGGTTATAGCATCACAAGTCAATTCTTCATTGTACGTACTAGACTAAACTGAATACTTGCTTGTTTGAGAACCTTCATTTCTCCACTCTAATTAAGCCATTGTAGCTGGTAAGGGTTGGAATGTTTTGTTGTTGTAATTCGCATACATTCCACCAAAGAACTACTCGCCACATTAGTGCAACTACCATTATCAATTATTAAAGAACATACAACTTCCACTATCAATGATTAAAGAACACACTTAACTTGAATTTTACACCTAGCAAGAAATAGGTTCTCCCTTTGATCAAGTTCTTCTTTGGCAAAGGCTCTCATAATTCTTCTCACAACACACGAAAAATTGGAATTTACCTTCAAGTATTTACTATTATCAAGGTGATGGGTGAAATTCATGAGAAGAGACTAAGACCCTCACCTCCCAATTGATTTCAACAACCCAAATAAAACCCTAGCAAGAAAATCAAAACCACAATAGGTGACACTTTAATTAATCAAGAAAATAAGTCAACCAACAATTCTAAGAGTTAACCCTGACTACTCACTAATTACTCACTAAGAAAATACTACAATTTTGAGGATTCAATATTCAACATAATCTAAGTCCTTCAAATGACAAAATATGACTATTTATACTAAACAAATAGAAGAAGACATTCTCTTTACAATTTTACCCTTTATGAGTGAGGGCCTTGTTTGGTTGCCTTCTTTTCAAATCATTGAATTCAAGTAATAGCCATTTGCACAAACGGCCTCTTTTTTTCCTTTTTCTCACTTTGATAGACCTTCCTTACGTTGTAAGCCTTTTCTTGGTGACCCTCAAGCTTTTCTAATGCTTCCTCTTTCATGAACATTGCTTGTAGGTCTTGGAGATATTTTGCTTGACACCTTATGAATGGTCTTGAGGGGTACATACCACTCATATTGGTGTCATATCTATTCTTTTCATGTTATCATCCTCCTCTTCTTGTAAAGGATTCATCCTCGAATCTAAAGATTCACCTACAACACAAGGAGATAAATCACAAACATTGAAGATATTATGAACATTATACTTACTTGACAAGTCAATCATGTAGGCATTGTCATTGATCCGCTTAAGTACTTTGAAAGATCCATTTCCTCTTGGGCTTAACTTTCCTTTTCAAACAAGTGGAAACCTTTCTTTTCGAAAATGTATCCACACCCAATCATTTGAGTTGAAGATCACTTCCTTTCTCCCATAATTCTTTCGAATAGCCACCTTTGAATTGTTCTTTTCAATGGACTCCTTAATCTTTGCATGAATGCTCATCATCTCCTTTTCCCTATGCTTTGAATCTAGGCTCAAAACAACATTACTATATAATGGAGTCATGGTTAGTGGGAACAATGGTTTAAAGCCATAACATGGCTCAAATGGTGACATCCAAATAGAGGAGTGGAAAGACCGATTATATGCAAATTCAATCAAGGGTAAATGGTTTTCCCAAGTAGTTGGGGTCCCTTTAATCATGCAACGAAGCATGCTTCCAAGAGTCCTATTGACTACTTCAGTTTGTCCATCCATTTGAGGGTGGCAAGAAGTAGAGAACAT
>JBCEWC010012649.1:0-15687 GCA_038996855.1 Solanum aculeatissimum | reverse complement strand
GCTAGATGTCTTCTTATGTTATTCAGTTGGGTTAATTTAACTCCTGTATTTAGTACTGAACAATTTCTTGACTTTGTCAGCTCTCAAGTACTAGTTTGAAGATTGTAAAGGAGCTAACATCTTTTGCTTATGCTCTTTGAGAGCCCTTTTGCTTCCTGTAATTCTGCATCTACTTGATGCCTTTCTATGAAATACCTTACTTCATCAAAAAAAAAAAAAAGTCACAACCATTCGAAAAAGTTACAATCCATCGAAAAAGTAATAATCTTTCAAAAAAGGCACAACTCTTCGATAAAGTCATAACTCCTTGAAAAGATCACAACCTTTCAAAAAAATCACAATCTTGTAATGTGAAAAGTTATCTGCTTCCAATATTATATAAAATAATATATAATATATTAAATTGATTTTTAAGTTGGAGTATTATAGTAATTTAATATTCAAGTTAGGGAGTTCAAGCACTATTGACAAGCCAATTATATCAAGGAATAATGTTATAATCCAAAAATATTATTGAAGATAACTTGAACTTTGGCAATATTACCTTAATAGAAGTTCTTGAGATAAATTGATAATGCTAAATTTTCTATATAGAAAGAGCTTAATAACTTTAGAGTATTTTATTAGTTTAAATATTAAGATTTATAAGTTTAATTAGATTACTTATGATCGTGCAAAGCATGGGCTAATTACCTAGTTATTATAATAATCAATAATCCTATGGTTTGGTGCAACTAATAACAGTCTGCTATAATTAGGTTATTAACTATTACTGTAGTATATCTGATGGTTTTGAATGTGCGTATGATGTGTAATTACGGAGTTTCCCTTTGTGTCTATCTTTTAAAACAAGATTGAAAACTATATTTGATTGTAAAGCTGATGTTTAGCTGCTACACGAAGTTTACCTGAAAAACTGAAGTAGCAAACTCAGGTTCTAAAACATGTTTTCTTTCCCTCTTTGTATTCATAGGGTTCAAGTGCCATTTCTAGTGCTGACCTCTTTGGTCAAGATGATGGGGCAGCTTTTGACATCACTGCTGGAGAACTTATTAATAGGCTCTCTTTCCAGGTATAGTGGAAATTTTGATAAGCAGTGGTTTGCTTTTCTACAATTTCCTGATGAAGTTGTTGACTGGATTTTCTTTCCCAATGTCTTCTTTTTTATGCTTCCAGGCACAACAGGATATGTCCACAATCAAAAATATTGCTGGAGAAACTGGGAAGAAGCTCTCCTCCTTCGCATCCAATTTGATGTCTGATTTTCAAGACAGAATCCTGTGAGGAGGCTCTGTGAGATGACAGTATCTAAATATTGCTTGTAGAGGTGAAAGAAGTACGACATTCTTTCAGAAGAACTAGAAATCGAGGCTCTTGAGAAGCTATCTCATTTTATAGCTTAAACATACGTCTTTTCAAATTTCCCAATGTAGTGATTTTTTTGGTTGCTTTTTTACCCTCATACTTGACTAGGGCTCATAGATGTTTGTGAGTCGAATATTTTGTTCTGTATTATGTGCTGTTAGAGTTTGAAATAGAAATCACCCGACTTGTGATTGTTGTGCGCAAAATGTAGAATATGGTCTCTCTTCTCTTTCGCTCTGGCATATTCAGATCTGGACACCAAGATTTGAAGTTTATTGTTCTAAACTTGTTAGTTTAACCATAATTTTTCAAGTTTATGGTTCTAAACTTGCTATTTTAACCATAATTCGTTTTAGTTGTTTGGTTCCTATATTCAAGCAAAACCTATTTAGTTTGTCTAAATCCTTAAATGATACAGTTAGACCTTCCAATAAATATTTGATTGAAGTGTAGTATTTTCTTGTCTGGAAGTGGAAATACGTTTTCCTTGTTAGATTCATGAGATGCGTTGTAATGTTTATTGATAATGTCTACTTTGTAGGCAGTTGACGGGTCCAATAACGGGTTTAACACAACCGTCCAGTAACATCACACATTTTCCTATATAATGGAGTAGTTGATGTTTTAAGCCATTGTGAAATAAATACACGCAAGAAGAAAAACCAAGTAGCAAACAAGCCTTCTTCTATAGGAGAGCCTGCTGGAGGTTAGATTATAAATTCAGTAAATTGTAAAGAAGAACAAGTATGATAAGAGTGAGATTAATCTAATTTTTGTCATTCAAATGATGAAATCTTAATAGAATATTTTTAAGTCTATGAAATGTGGATGATCACTAAGGATGTGACATGTGTTAAAACACTTGTCACGAGACAGTGGTAAGGTCACAACACTTTGATTCACGACGCTTGTCCCACACAATGGCAACGCAAGTGTCAAGATTATACCGGTAGAATCTTTTCGAAAATTTTATTTTCCCAACAAATGATTGATTTAAATAATTATTGTAAAATTAAGCTAAAAGTAAAGTAAGGATGAAAAAAAGAATATAAGATAAGTCGAACAATATGAGATAATTTTCTTTGTTCAAGTGTATTCAAGTGTGTTCATAATTTGACTTTTCATCCTTTTATTTATAAGAATTACACAAAGGTAATCAAAGAAAATGTTATAAGCATGACATTAAGGGGGAAGATCATGGAGGAGGTGGAAGACGTTATGTTAAGAATATGAAATCATGGGAGAGATGGAACATAGTGATAGAAGACTAGTGGGGAGATTATATTTAGTGGATAACAGCATAATAATATGTTTTATAACAAATAATTAATTTTTTTATTAAAAAATTAAGATAAATTAACATCATTTTATTTGCAGACTAATTTATGTCGTGATTATAATTTTGAAATTTTAATTTTTAAATTAATTTATCACATATACAAAATAAGATAAGAACAAATTTATACCTTGAGTCAAAATTTTATGACCAAATTTAATTTTGAGATATCCATTTTATCAGAACCAAACAATCCATAATTCAAGGACATGAAACATAAATTTACCAATTATACCATTTGAGATGAAATGAGTAATATGTGTGACATTTGAACCTTTTAAAAAAAAAATATATTTAGTTTTCTAATTCTTTTTTATTTACTAAGAGATTAGGACAAATATAAAATAATAAAATAGTGAAAATTAAACTCATACATATTTTGTGAGATTTATGAATATGTTAAAATTGTAAAATTTTGGTAATTCTTTTACCAGCAGTTACGCTCAGTATATACATTTGGCTCCTTCCCAATTGAGGTTTTCTTGAAAAACAAAATGGCGGCTCGTTTTCCCTCCCATTTCAAAACTCTCCATTAATCTGAATAATTTCTCTAAATTTTACTTCCCAATTTTCATAATTCAACTATTTCCCTCTTCTTCTCCTTTCCCTCCATTCTTGAAAAGCTTTAAACTTTGCAAGTATACTCAAATTCGAAGTCTTAGAAACCCTAACAACACCTATTTCAGCCTTCCTTCCTCGGGAAGTCAACTCTTCTTTGTCATTACAATGGAAACACTTTGCTCAGAAACCCTAGAAACCTGTTCTAAATCGGTTGGTTTAGTGAGCTCTGATGAAACCCTAGATGGGTCTTCCCCAATTTTTGCTGATCGAACCCTACCGAGTTCTGAAAACCCAGCCAATACGAACGAATCGGAAGCGCTATGTATGGAGGAAGAAGAATTGGATGCATCGCCTGTTCGCACATTCTCTACTCCATATTATTGCAGCCGTTGGGCTCAGCCTTGGGGTAAAATCACCAACCCCAAGCCTCTGAATTCACAACCGGCTGCTGCTGAGCCTGAGCCTGAGGATGAGCCATCGCCTTTCGATTGGACGGATGGGTCTTCGGAAAGTAAAGTTGAACCTAACAAATGGGCATCAGTTGAGTCTCAGTGGAATTCAAATAGAGCCGAGGAAGCTAGAGTCGAACCCAACAAGTGGGCATCAGTTGATTCTGAGTGGAATTCAAATAGAGACGAGGAAGCTAAAGGCGAACCTAACAAGTGGGCATTAGTTGATTCTCAGTGGAAGTCACATAGAGACGAGGAGGCTAAATTTATACTGGTATTAATCTTCAAGCTTCATGAATTGCTCTAATTTTTTTCCATATTTTACTGTATAGCATATGTTAAATGATATTTTGGTACTTTTGTTTTGTGTTGATTACTTTTTTGGGATTATGTTTCAGGGTGCAGGGCTTGCTAATTTAGGCAATACGTGCTTTCTAAACGCGGTTTTGCAATCGTTCATGCACACAGTACCTCTGGTTCAGGGCCTTAAGTCGATTGATCATGCCACTCCTTGTTATAGTAAGAACTAACCCCTTTGTTCCATTTTATATGGCTGTATTACTATTCATAAAAAGTTTTGACTTGTAATAGATCTGTAAGTTTTATTTTAGATAAATCAACAGAATCTATCTTCAAATAAAGAATGAATTTTGAATAGTTCAATCCTTGTCCTCCAAACTCTTTAAATTTTGTTTTGATACAAAGTTAAGAACTAACTCCCCCATTGCCTTTATTTTCAATCCTTTTTGTTATGTTTGTGTGTGGTCGGATTAAGACCTCGTTAAGATGGTTGTTACCCATTGTATCATATTGCATTGTTAGTTTGATACAATGTTTGTTTTGATTGTTACTTAAATTCCATTGTATTGTGTTGTTTAAATCCATTAGGTAACGACGAAAAGACCTATTTTGTGTAACAACTGATTTCGTGTGATCACATCATTGCCTTAATATTTTTTTCTCATTTTGACTTTACTTATTATTAAATAATTCTATTTTATCATTTATCTTATTTTTTCTTAGTAGCTCTATCACATGCACTACAATTTCTTGTAGGTTTATCATTCAAATTATAGATGTGTGACATTGTGTAATGCTGAAAAACGATACAATCTATCTAAACATTGTATTTATTAAAACACTATGGAATGATACAATATAGTACGATACAACACAATACACATTATCAAACAATACATAACAACTATCCAAACAAAGTGTAATCTTGTCAGGTGGGGAAGATTCATCTTTCTCTCTCACTATTCTTGAGGTTGATTAGTAATTTGTCCATGTAATGATTGCAGGTTACTTGAAGGGATTCTGCGTGATTTGTGCACTGAGAAAGCTTATTGATGCTTCACTGTTTTCTGAGACTGGTGTAGTCTCTCCCTGGAAATTTGTTAACAACTTGAACTGTATCCTTTCAAATTTGGTTTGTGATTTTGGGATAATATTTGCATTTTATACACATGGATGCATGTTTATTTTATCTGCTTATGTATTTGTTACCCTAGATTCATCCTTTAGTTTTTTCCATTGAACTTGTTCATATCATCAAATCTATCCTAGGATGCCCAGTTCTTACCAAATTAGAAGAAAACTGACAAGGCTTTGGTACACACTGTTGGTACATTCATTTCTTCATTCTCTTTTATTAGGACCTGTTTTGTTTGGATAACGTTAGTTGATCTAATCAGTTACTTGCTTCGTTATGTTTTTCTTGAGCCATGTGTCTTTTGGAAAGTCTCTTTGAGGTAGAGGTTGAGTATGAGTATACATTGCTTACCCCATACTCTATTTGTGGGATTAGACTGGGTATCTTCTTGTTGTTCTAATCAGTTACTTTCATTTAATACAACCAATGTTTAGTTTTGTTCAAAAATAATTTACTGCTAATAACTAACTATTATGCCTCAAATAATATGTTTTTAGCCAATTCTCTAATAAGTTTCCTTTTTATATAGGGTTAATAGTACTTTTGGTTCCTTAGTTATTGATAAATTTTAATTTTCGTCATGATTTTTTATTTAACACATCCAACCTTCAATTAATTGAAATGTGTTCTTTTGATCACATTGCTAGTAATATTCTCACATTTACCATAATTATTAATTGTTTCACGACTTAATTATCCACATATAATTATAAACTTGTGTTTTTACTTCATATTTGATGGTAATATAGTTCAAATATAACATACATCCTTTCTTAAGTGATTAAAATACAAATTTCAACTAGTTAAAGGTTAACCATCCTTAGTCTAATATCAAGCATCAAAATTGAAATTTACTAATAACTGATGAACTAAAAGTGTAACATATTATCTTTTAAAAATAATTATTTTACCAAATTTGAACATTCAATAGAGATATTCCAGCTAGGCATGAAGGTTGTATAAATTCATTGCTTTGTTTGTAAATCCGTAGCTGTTGTTTCACTGTCATCCTTGACTTTGTGATAAAAACAGATTTTTCTTCCACTTTCCATCGGTTCCAGCAGGAAGATGCTCATGAGTTTCTACAGTGTTTTCTGGATAAACTTGAAAGATGTTGTGATGATTTAAGACCAAAAGACTGCCAAATTTTGGAGTCTGACAACATTGTGAAGCAGGCTTTTGGAGGTCGTTTAGTTAGCAAAGTAAGGATCAAACATTAGTCAATTTTTTGTGCCTTGTATTTTAAAATTGCATTCACATATATGCATGGTCTTCACTCTTAAATGCAAATGTGGAACTAATATTTTACAAATGCATTTTTGAAATTGCAGTTGCGGTGTTGTAATTGTGGCCATTGTTCTGACACATATGAGACTCTAATAGATCTGAGTTTGGAGATTGATGATGTTGACAGTGTAGACACAGCTCTAGAGTCTTTCACTAAGGTTGAAAAAATTGAGGACTCAGAAACAAAGTTTACTTGTGAAAAATGTAAGGAGCAAGTCTCCATTGAGAAGCAGCTTTTGTTGGACAAGGCCCCTTCTGTTGCGGCCCTTCATCTAAAGAGATTCAAAACAGATGGTTCTTATGTTGAGAAGATTGACAAATATGTTTCATTTCCTCTAGAATTGGACTTGCACACTTATGCTGATAACAACCAAGTTGATAATGTGAGTTCATGTTACTCCTCTGAGGCTATGCTAGGAACTAATGTTATAGAAGTTCTTTTAGTTTTAGGAGATGGAAGATATGAAATAAAGTGAAATTTTGCAGTTAGAGGACACAATGAAGAGTAATTACTAGTGCTTAGAAATAATTTTTGAGGTAAACTTCTCCTGCATAAGTTTTAGTAGTTGCAAGGGCTAGGATTCTTACAATGCAGTTTTGGTAAAGAATTAGCTGACAGCTCTAGAGACTTATTTTTGTGGAATGGTGTAAAATTTTCTCTTTTGTTTATGTAAGGTAGGATGAGGTCTAAGCAGGGTTAGTTTTGTATACAAAATTTCTCTTAATTTCTATTTAAGATCTTTCTTGTGTTTGCTTAATCTCTGAAACAAGAAATGGTTTTTAATTGTTCTTCTTTTGCACAGGTTGAAATGAAGTATGATCTTTATGCAGTTATAGTGCATATTGGATTTTCATACTGTTCTGGGCACTATTACAGCTTAATTCGTGCTGCTCCTAATGAATGGTATAAATTTGATGACTCAAAGGTATATACTACATACAAAGTTCTCGGTTCTTTTTTCATGATTTAGGTAGGATTTTGTCAGTTTTCTCAAGTTTCTTAATGTTCTGTGGATTTCTAACTTTGTAACCATCTTGTTTTCGTATTGAATTCAACATCATTTCATCTTTGCTTATTTCTGTTATACGGTACCCTCCAGTTCATCTGGCAAAAAGGGGGCAAAACAAGCATTTATGATGAACTGATTTTGTATTTGTATCAACGATAGGTTATTCGTGTTCGAGAAGATTATGTTTTGTCAGAGGAAGCGTATGTGCTGTTTTATGCAAAGAGGGGCACTCCTTGGTTTTCAGATTTTATTGAGGGGCAAAAGCCTTTTATAGATCCGTCCATGCGAAGTACTTCTCCCAAATCGGTTTTAGAGAATACAGATGCTGTTTGTGTTCCTTCTCCACTCTTGCCAAATGCCCAGGCTTTCGGTGGCAAAGAATCCAATACTGCTGCAAATGAGTCATCTCCCAATTCTCTCAACAAGGTTCAGGGTAGTGAAGGAAAGGAAAATGTGCAGATGATGTCTGCTCCTAGACCACCACTAGGTCCAAGTAATATTCTGGATTCCAAGTCATGTGAAGTGGATAAAGTGTCTTCACCTTCGGTACTCATAGATGTGTCTAAACCAGTTTCTAGGGTTTCAGTACTCAAAGAGAACTGCAGTACTCCGGACCATGGTTCAACCACCAGGACTTTATATATCACACCCGAAACACCGCCAAGAACTCCAAGCCCTGAGATATATAGAGAAGATCCCCCAGGTAGCCACATCTTCCATTTCTATTTTAATGTCAACTTTGTTGCCTATTGTGCTAAATCGTTGGTTTTCATTTGCAGATAATGATTACCATATTCCTCGTGGCCATCTAAGAACAGTAGGCCAGGTTGCTTGCAAAAAGCAGTTGCAGAAGGACCTAGAGCAGGACATGGAAAGAAAGCAGGCATGCTCGCTGATAAAGAAAAACATGCCTGGGGCTAGAGGCCAGCAATTACTAGCTGCTGTGCGTGGTTCGCGCAGTGAAGGTTCTGCCAACAAGAGGAGGAGAAGAATGGAAGTATCTCCAACTAGAGATGACATTAATTCCACCAGTCGCCGAAGGTCCAGCATTGGCTCTACGATGCGTACTGTAATGGCTGGCAGCATGAGATAAGCTATAGGAAAATCCTAGTAATTTGTAACTGGAAGCTCTGAACTAACTGAATTAGGGTCCTGTACCAAGCTCTAAGTATCTTGTATCCTCCACCAAACATGGCTCCGGTTAGATTTATCGATATAGCTGTTTTGTTCATATTTCAGTTCTATTGTATAGTGCAGAGTAAGAATTTAGTGTTATATTCTCATAGTTGAGAAATATAATTACTCGCATATACCCAAGAACTTTGAGATCTTTTATAGTATAAAACTTTTTATTTTCTTTATAGTACATAGGAGCAGTAAATGCCAATGCTTTTATTCATTTATAATTTTCTTGATGCATTGAGTTGAGGGGGATGTAACACAAAATATGTGCTTTGTTGAGAGTTATTTTTAAGGTCGGAGGAAGAAAACGTTTGGATCCAAGCATCTTCAATTAACAAACAGAATGGAGGTCACCATAAACCAGGCAACTCATTTGGCTTCATTGTATTTTGTTATTCTCCATCATAGGTTACATAGAGCATTCTAAGTGGTTTTCTTGTTAATATCGAACAAATTATTTTCTTGAGCTCCCAAGAAGTTGTATAAAAGTATCTGAAATGCATGAGCAAATCCCTTCTTTTCTCCTTCACAAATGACTATATTTCCCCATTTCACTTCAAATATGGAAGTTGTTTCTGGTGTTATAGAAGAGAACAAGTTGTGGAAGAAAACACCAGAGCAAGATTTCAACTTTCACGATGGTCCCAAACATGTGCTCATTGTGATGGATGCATTGAAAGAATTCTCCATTGAACCACTTGAATGGACTCTCAAAAATGTTGCCTTGAAATCATGTTGCAGTGTTACCATTCTCGGAATGATGCCTTGGCTCAATATTCCTCGTACACACACTCTTCCATATTGAATCGTTTCAATACTTGTGCTCCCTACTATTATTTAATTAATTAATTTTTCAATTTTAGTCTCCGCAAAGACATGGTCGGACATTTGGAGCGTCGATTTTCAAGAACTTGCAATACTTAGAGAGAGAAGTGATCAATGGAGAAGTGCTGAATATGCTAAGTATCACAAAGTTCAATACATAATTGATCTTTGTGAAAAATATGGGGTATCAAATTTTCCTTTGAACTTCAGCTGTATTAATAATCATATGTTTAAATCATCTCTTCTTCAAGTGATGGACCTTAATTATTTTCTGATTTATGAATTAATTTAGGTGGAACCAAAAATCAGAACAGAGATGGGCCATCCACTGAAATTGCTCGTGGTTGATCTAATCACTACCCTTGAACCAACTCTAGTAGTATTCGACAGGTATTACTCCTTCCGTTCCATTTTACTGATTCTTCCTGGGTCGATACTTGAGCGATTAATAGACATGTTCTAATCTCAATCTCCATCTATCTGTATATAAAAAAAATATTTTATTTTATGACTTTATTTAGCAAATGAAAAGAGTTTTATTACGACATTTTCCTTCTTCTTCATATTACTCTTTAGTATTAAATAACTACATAAAGTAAGTCAGTCGAGTAATATGAAACTCAAGAAAATGTATGTGGGCTAGCTACCTTATTTTCAGGTTATAGATTCCACTTATTATATATTATGATTGATGATATAGTTAACATATTAATCAATTTTTTTTTCAGGCACCATGAGAGGAAGAATATAGAATACTATGCAGAGAAAGTGGGAAATTATGACATGGTATTAATAAACGAAGATGGAGAAGTGGATATGATGATGAAAGCAAAGTCTCAGAAAATTATTAAGTCCCCAATGGTTGCAAAATCCTTGATTTCTGGACAAATTATTAACTTTTTCAAGCCAAACTGCGTCAAAACCTGAAAATTCCCAGAAGAAATTGAGCATTCTGCTGTCTTACAATAAAATAAATAATGTAATAAAAGATTTAAATAAGCTACAAGTAAAATGAATAACGCTCTACTCTATCCATTGTAAACAGCAACAACTTAAAGAATGCAGCATCTTCAAGAGTCAATATTACTAGCATTTTTGCTACTATTATTATATTCTATATTATATAAGCGATGAAGAGTGGGATGAACACAGCACTGTAAAGTTGTACCAAAAGCAGCATAAAATGTACAAAAACAATGGCTCTTGAATAATGTACTGATATATATACGTGTTTATTGAATATAAATCTATCTGTCTTGTAAGCACAATATATTGCTTTCCCACTATGTTTTTGCCCTTCTTCCTTTTTCACTCCTCACTTTTTCTCCTCTGATTGTTTTATTATTCCAATGGCTATTTCTTCTTCTCTATGTTGCTGCTTCATTTGTACATAAAGTATTGCATGTAGATAAATTCTTTTGCTTTATATTTTCATTAAAATTTTGAGATTTTAACCTAATTTTTGAAATTGAAGTTTGAAGAATTTTTATTTTAGAGAAAATAGTGAGAGGTTTGAAACTCACAAATGAATACTGAGGATTGAGGCAGTAACCGATATAGTTTCTGGTATAATATCTTGTCGATTTAGAATAACTCAATGGGAATAGTGAAAGGTTGTATCAATAGAACTCCCAACGTCAGTAATGCACTTATATTCTATTAATTATTTTGATTACCTTTCGGCTTATGTACGTTCTACATTAGAGTTGGCAAAAAATAGTATCTTACTCCTTCCGTTCATCTTTACTTTACTGATAATAGATCTCTTTTAATATTTGTTCACTTTATAAAATCAAGAGATAATTGTATATTTAGTTTCTAATTTATCCTTATCATTAATTATTATCATTTTGCTATTACATTTTTCAAGATATTATATATATTATATTGAAAGGGTGATTTGGTGGAATTATTCTTATCTTCTTAAATAATATCTTTTATATCCAATACTAACAAGCTGCAATAAATAATTTGTTCTAATTTTGACAATTTAATTGAAAATAAGAAACAAGTGGATTTGGATTAGAGGCAATGAGATTTATGAATATCACGATGAAGAATGGGTCATTAGATGTTACCTTTGAATTTTTGAAAGTCTTTTCGTTGGTTGAAAGAATGTGTGAGAGATTTTTTTATGTAAAGAAACTGTCCTTTGTCGTATTTTACATTTTCATCCTTGTTCATCTCAAATACTGCCTTTGATGTATTTTTGACAGAAAAACAAAAGTACGATGCACATCTAATAATTGCTCTAGAATGGGCAGTCATAAAATAGTTTTTTTGTACTATAGCAAACCACGACAACTAAAAGGATAAATGTAAAATCATTGCAAAACTTCATTTGTTTGTTCTCTAAAGTGTAATTTTTTATATTGCACGTACAAATTATAAGAACAAAGGGACATACCAGCTTTCTGGAAAATGAAGTGGGAATTCAGCAAAGAAACTTTGCAAGGACAATGAAAAATTTATGGGAAAGAAAACTTTAGTTTTATATTTTTCATGTACTACTTTATCCTTTTTCTACTCTTTATTAGTACTTGTCACTCGCTATTTAAAAATATAAAATTTTGGGCCCGGACTAACACGGGTCATGCCCATCTAGTTATAGTAATAAGTGCAGTTATATTTCTTCCTTTTGTGATTTTATTATTATGTTATAGCAAATGGAGCATGTTTAAAAAAATTCAAATATGCTATCGAACTTTGAGAACATGCTCATCTATGTTATCTGTTAAAAATTTGGATCATTTATGTCATTACCGTTTGAAAAAAGGTTCATCTATGTCATTATTTTTTAACTCCGATTTTGTAAAATCACTTAAACAACTTTAAACATTTTTAAATTAGAGTTTTGAATCAAATTTAGTATTTTTGGCCATTCTTCTTCAAGAATGTCAAAAAACCAAAGTTAAAAAATAATGGCATAGATGAGCCTATTCTTAAACGATAACGACATAAATGAACCAAACTTTTGACGAATGACATAGATGAACCATTTTTTCAAAGTTCGACGACATATTTGAACCTTTTTCCTTTATTTTAACCCATTTCAATTCAGAATTTTTAAGTGTCTCGATAATCCTCTTATTTATTAACTCATCCCATCTTGATTCGCCCAAATTCAGTCCAACAAGCCTATTTTCCATCATACCTAATTAATGAAAATAGCTTGAAGATCAATTCTTCTGGGATCTTAACTTTACTATATAGGGAAAAAGGTAACTGCACTTTGTGACTATGACAAGAAAGTGGCAAAATGGAGAGTTTGATAGCTTTAGTAGCTCACTCATTGCGTTTACAATATCCCATATATATGTGCTCACATGGGGATCACACTCATCTCAGCCACCCACTAGGGGACCAATTATCTTCCAATAACAATATTATGATCATCACAATTTCATTTGCATTTTATTGGTAAAGGCTGTGATGTATAGAACCTTATAATATCAAATTTTTTTCCTCTTAATCTATGGTAAGAGTCTAAATGAGTGGTTATTGAACATTGGAAGAGAACTTTGTTGTAGTCTACCATTTTTGCAAGTAGAAGATTTAAGAGAAATTACAGATGATAAAAATAAATTGATTATTATATATTTAACATCAATACATATGAAGTTACATTAAGGATAACAATTGAAGTACATATACTGTAGTAATTAACACTAAATCAGTAGTAGTACTTCTCTTAAGCATTTTATACTAATGGGAATGCATGCATGCATGCATTAAAGACCATATATATATACTTTAACCGGAGAGCATTTGCCATATTGGTTCTTTTAGAAGTTGTGAAGTTCAAGGAATGTAGCCACCATGGCCACCTCCTCCACCACTTCCACCACCTCCTCCATATCCACCTCCATGTTCACCTCCTCCGATGCCGCCACCACCTGCACCTCCACCACTTCCATATCCACCACCTGCAGCTTCTCCTGAACCATAGCCTCCTCCACTACCGCCTCCATGACCACCTCCCCCTCCGTATCCACTACCAGGTGAACCCCCTGCTCCTCCATAGCCGCCACCACTTCCTCCCCCTTCTCCGCCTCCATAACCACCTCCTGGAACCCCTCCTGCACCATAACCACCACCAGTACCACTACCACCCCCTCTTCCACCACCATATGCACCTCCATGTTCTGCTCCTCCACCATATCCATCACCACTACCACTACCACCTCCTCCTCCGCCACCATATGCACCTCCATGTTCTGCACCTCCACCATATCCTCCACCACTACCACTACCACCTCCTCCTCCACCACCATAAGCACCTCCATGTTCTACACCTCCACCATATCCACCACCATATGCACCGCCATGTTCTACACCTCCACCATATCCACCACCACCACCACTACCACTACCACCTCCTCCACCGCCATATGCACCTCCATGTTCTGCGCCTCCACCATATCCACCACCACTTCCTGCTCCTCCACCACCTCCATATCCTATATCATGGTCACCACCTACACCATAACCCCCTCCACCACCATGTCCACCGCCGCCGCCACCTCCTCCTCCATGCTCTCCACCGGGTGCATAACTGCCGCCATTACCTCCACCACTGCCACCACCTTCACCACCAACCCCATATCCACCATGATTAACTACACCTTCATGACCACCACCACCTCCAGAACCTCCACCTCCACCACCTCCATACCCCCCAATTCCACCACCCCCATAACCACCTCCAGAACCACCACCATGCCCTCCACCATAGCCAATGGTGCCGCCCACATTGTAGCCAAGACCTCCCTCTAGATTAAGGAGAGCTCTAGAAGAAGCATAAGATATGGTTACACTAAGTAGCACAAAGAAAAGCACAATAGAAACTTTATGATTAGCCATGGAAGAATGTTTTGTGAATCCCACAATTATAATTTGATATGCAAACAATTACGCCTATATATAGACATTCCCCTCACAAGCATGTTGTGGTAGGGTGATGGTCCAAAGGCGTGTCAATGAGCAAAGAGTGGTTAAAGCACATGCAAGAAGAGAATTTTTGCTTTCCCCACTATAGCAATCTTCACAAAAATACACAACAAAGTGGAATAAAGGGAAAGGAAGACAGACTCTAAAATGGTATAATCCCTCGATTTCAATTTGTTTGTTCTATTTTGATTTAATACAAAATTTTAAAAAATAAAGAAAATTTTTGAATCTTATACTCTTAATCTATAACGTGAAAAGTTAAAATTAAGAAAGGAAAGATAATTTTTTTTTTAAACAGACTAAAAAAAAAATACCACAAATAAATTGTAACGAAGGGAGTATCACTTATTACACTAGCTAGTAGACTACAGTAGTGTGCTTTTGCTGGCATCCACAACTTTGATTATCACTGCCATTAACAGCCCAATGCACATGGCTTTGATGATGAAGTTATTCTATCCAATACTTCGTCCATTTTAATTTTATATGAACCTGCTCGATCGGACACACAAAATTTAACAAAAGAACTTTTTTTTATAAGATGCCAACAAAAATGTTCATATTTGAATAAATAAAAAATTCTTTTTCTTTTTACATGTTATATAGAAGTCGATTCCCTGTTTGTATATTATATATACATTTACGTGTTTTATGTATTAATTAGGATTTCTCAATTTTACTACAAAATATGAGACAGACATTTAATATTATTCGTAGTCTGTATATATAATCTTCCTTTAATCAAACATTACTTAATTTTTTAGAGGCCATCAATTATGCCATGCTCTTAGATCTTTTGAAACTCCCCTTGAGAAAAGTTTATTTGCTTAATTTTTGAATGTTTAAATCCTAATAAAAATTAATTAATCTAGTTATACATGGTTATAATAATTTGTTAAATTGAACGTTAATAAGCGAAAGTGTTGAAGAAGACAAAAAATCCCACATTGGTGATTAATGAGATGGGTGGACTCCTTATATAGCTTGGGCAATCCTCCTGTCACGACCCAAAATGAGATCATGACTAAAAGACCACTCAATTCCGAACCCAACAATAAAAGTGCATTAGAAGGAGAAAATCTAATAGATAAATAGTCATCCACCAAAAATTATATCCCAAAACCTGGTGTCGCGAACCCTGAATCTCACTACTAGATCTGGATAATTAACTGCTCGAACGAATCAACCATCACGTGAAAATCCTTGTCTAGAATCTGTGGGGGGAGAAAGAAGTAGGGGTGAGTACACATAAATATACCCAGTAGGTTTAACCGACTGGGAATCAGA
>JBCEWC010012648.1:0-15687 GCA_038996855.1 Solanum aculeatissimum | reverse complement strand
CACAAAATTATCTACAATATAAGTAAAGGACACACATATGTACAAAAAGATCTATTTTAAAACAAGACTTTATTATACCATTATAAATAGTCTTTACAAGGGATTCAAAAAATAATTCAATTACATGGTTAAAAGTATATCCCAACATTTTTGACATCCTATAAAATCACCAACAATATTTTGTATATATAGATTTCAAATAGTTCTCAACCAGTAAGGACAATGTGTTTTTTTTCAAAAAAATCTATTAAGACAAGGTTCTCCTAAATTAATAAAAATAATGAAAATTTTAAAATATATAAAAAGATTCAAGACATAATTAACAAAGATATTGATACCTATTTCAAATAATTGACGTAATGAAAATAATATAAATAGTATATAAGTTAAGATTGTCTGATTCGTATTTGCTCTTCTTCAATATTCTTTTGATTATATTTTCTAAAGATTTGACTCTATAATTTGGGTGCAGATTCCAAAAGATAATACGTAAGAAATATGTATCATATTATTTTTTAAAATTAAGATCATATTATATTAATAAATATTACAATTACGATTACGTGAATAAGTTTTGAAAAAGTTATAAATTTACTTTTTACTCGGTCAACTCTGACACAATGTATATACAGGGAGAAATGAGAAAAAATAAGGACGAAGTTGTAGGAGACTTCGATTATTGGCTTATAGTTACTCCTTTGTTACAAGAGGAGTTTCAACGTCAAAGCAGGTGTAATGGTTCGCCAGGCCATTTTGAGAACAAATCTTCATTTTTTCATAAAAGATCCTTTTCAAAATTTTAAATTGAAAATTTTAAAATACCCGCTTGTCTATAATTATTTACTTAGCGATAAAATTTTAAATATTTAATTTTTTAATTTAATTAATAGATTAAATTGATAATTTATTTAATATTCTATACCACTTGTTTCATATTTATTCAACTAAATCAATGAAATTTATTACTTTTAATACTTAATTAATTTAAAAAAAATGAGGAAAAATAAGTAAAATGACAAGCATACAAAACAAAAAGAAAAAAAAAAGAAAAGAAGAAGAAAAAGGGGTTTTTTCCAATTTTCTGGTATGGAATCGTAGTCTATATAATTCCAATTATGATTTAAGAGTATCCATTAACTATAGTCTAAAAGATATAGACCATCAATCAGTTGATTCGTTCTAATTCATTGAAGGGGGAGAGGGGGGCAAAAGTGCTGAAACACTCATAGTCAAACATGCAAAAGATAGAACAGAAACAAAAGAATGATTAGCACAGAAAGAAAAAGAAAAGGAGGGAAAAAAAGAAGAGAGGAAAAATTAGGATTTTCATCCCAAAGTATTAAGGTAATTGTTCTCGTCCTTTCTATTAAATTTTTATATGATTATGAATAGATTTTTAGGGTAGAAACGTGTATAATTTATACTAAATTAAGAAAATATAGTCCTAAATTTCTTAAAATAAAATCTTGATTTGGGAGTCAAATAACGATCTGTTTTAGCTGAAATTTGGCGTATAAGCTTATTTTATTATGGGTAAACATAATTTGAAAGAAAATTTCATATTTGAATTCAAGGGTTCAAAGTGACTTTTTGACCCGATTTTTTAGCCGAAAATAAAAATAGCAATATGGTGTCATTGGATTTGTATTGTTATGTAGGTTATGTATTTGAACATATTTGATCATTCGAAAGAGTTGCGAAAGGTTCAAGTTCTGAAGTGATTATTTGATTAATTGAGGCAAGTGAATTTCTCGACTCTTGTTAAGTGTATAGATACACATATTTTCTTTGATGTTTGTGTTTAAAGTAATGGGACTTGGTGATAGTTTGATTTGTTCTTATTGAAGAATTCTAATGATGAAAAAGGAATAATAAAGGGAAACTTGCTTATATATTGATGTGTGATATGTTGAGAATGATTTGAAAGATTTATTAATTTATTATTGATGTTGTATCACGATTATGTTATTGTGGACTGTGTACTGTTAGAAAAATGATCATCTCCTCATTATTTGTGTGAACATGCCTATTTGCATTAGTTCTGAGACAAGATTGTAACAAATGTTATGTGAATTGAGAAAAAAATAAGAATTAAAGAAGATGTACCATTTCGAGGGACGTGTCACACGCCGCGACTACTATTATAATTTGAGGGTCGTGTGGTACACCGTGATAGATACTATGATTCGAGGGTCATGTCTCATGTCGCGACAGATGCATGGACTAGAAGTCCCCCGTGGATCCCAGACTGAGAGACAGTGGGTGTGTATCACTAGATCAGACATGTATCATTATACTTGACATTGCATTGTATCACATTACATTACACATCATTATCATTTATGAACTTGTGAGTTCCTTTTTTATGAAACTTATGATGGATGAACTTGATCCTTATGTCATTGATTCATAATTATTGGTGTTGTTATTGAGTTACATGCTATGTACATTGTGAACTGTTAGGTTGGACTTATTTTATGCGGGTTGTGGTTGTGAAGGTTAGGTTGGAGAGTTAGGAGTACTCATATTATGTATTGTTTGACTTTATGTTTAGGAGTTTGCTTGCTGGGTACCGTGTGGTTGGTACTCACCTCTTGCTTTTATATTTTTGTAGGTTATGTACTCGGATCTTCATAATACTCTCTCTTCTCTTCTTATCTGAGGTTTTCTGTGAAGATTAGTGAGGTAGCTATTTGTCATTTCAGTGAGTCCTCCTTCTCCTATTTATGATCTTGTTTCTATTTTAGAGACAATATCATTTGAGACTTGTATTTTTCTTTCAAATCTATCGTAACACATTAGAGGCTTGTGCACGTGACAATAAGGTTTTGAGAATATTTTAAATTAATTTGACTTATATCCACAATTAAACTTTTATTTTTATTATCCTTTATCAATATAATTGAATTTTAGGTTGACTTATCTTGGTGGGATAAGACGAGTGACATCACATCCATTTTTGGATCGTGACAGAAGGTATCAAAGCCCCAGGTTCATAGGTCTCACGTGTGTACAAGCCGAATCTAGTAGAGTCTCTAGGATCAGTATGGAGATATTTATACTTATCTTCAGAGGCTATGAAGACTGTTAGAAAACTTTCTTTTATTTATTCTTTCTCTATCGTGCGTCTTTTATCTGGTGTGATGCTTATCATTTTATTCCATTCCCTCTCATTTATAGAGATAATTCGTGCTTGATTCTTTATGTGAGTAGTTTATGGGTTGCATATGGCTTGAATGTTAGATCCGGTACTAAGTGTGTAAGTGATATACTTATAAAGAATGTGTGGTTAGATTTAAAATGTCCTACAAATAGAAAGGATTGAGTAAGGTAATGGCTCCACGATGAACTTTGAGGATATTTGAATGATGAAGTTGAACAATGATTTGAAGGACTTCAGGAACATAGTATCTTTTTTTTGTTAGTTATCCAGAAGCAGAAATAGTATTTGTGTGGTATATGTGATATCTGGAGTGGTTTAACAATTGAATATGGAATAATAAAAGGATGGCTAGATAGAACATTGTAACTTTAGAAACTACGATTAGTAAAGTCATCATAACATGTATGAGTTGCATAGCAAATGATTGTGCCAAATGAGGTCAGAATCTCTTTAGCGATTTTATAAATGTATATATCAAGGAGGGTCATGGTAAACTACTACAATGGTACCATTCTTACTTGATTAGAGTGATGGAGTGTGTTACTTCTACTACTGACTTGATTTACGAAAGAATGCATATTCCTTTAGCTAGAGACGAAATGGATTTGATAATGTTTTATAGTTATTTAATAGGTCAAAATGTATGAGCTATTTGGATACTATTTTCTTGGTAAGTAGGATATATTTTAGCAGTGGATCTAATGTACTATTATGGTGTCGTATATGAAAATGAATATGCCATTGTCAAATGCGAATACTAATTACTTAAAGAGTTATTAGTTGTATCATATACTCATATAATGAGATTCAATGTTGTATTCACGTTCGAGACCAACTAGTTTGTTATATGAACACTTGGGTTAAGCATTATGTTAAGGATGATTTTAGTGGTGGATATTTGATACGATTAATGCATATATGGTGAAATGTATCTTGAGAATTTTAAATGAGAATTGGTGTTTTCATAATAATCTAAGAGAATGGATCAATGTTGAAATGGTAAGCTTATCAGTAGAGAAAGTCTCAATGAGTAAATTTTGGGGAAGACAATGAAGGATTTTAGTAGGAGAGTGCGTATAACATTGGATTAGTCTTTTGGATTCTATTGGTTTAATCGGGTTTAAGGTATCATATTGAGGGTAAGGTTGGCTTCAAAATGATGGCAATGGCTACTGAGCATAATGTCACGATCCAAAATCAAATCGCGACTAAAGAAAATAAAATTAAAGTAAAAGCAACCACAACACTTAATTTAAATCCCAAAACCTGGAGTATAATACGAATAAGTAAATACAAGGTTGTCTCATAAGGAAAATACATAGTCTGATATAGATGTCAACAAAAGTAGTCTCAGAGAAACAACGGTGACTTGAAGTTTGAGACTCATCGCTGAATCAGATAATAAAATGAAACTCCGCTCAAGTAAGATCAACAACCACATGGGAGTCCTTATGCTCAATTTGTAGGAATGAAGCATAGTAGGGGTGAGTACACTAAAATATACCCAGTAGGTTCAACTGACTAGTTAGGAGAAATTGAATAAACATGTAATAACTAAGAGTCACTATCACCTACATTGAAGAGGGTTAGTGCATGATATATATATATATATACACACACAATTATAAGAACAGTTAAAGATAGCAAGTACAATCAATGATGCAATGCAAATAGGATGTATGAATGCAATGGCGTCGTTGACCATGTATGAGGTATAATCACAATCATCGTAGGGATGATGTACACATCTATCGAGCTAAAGCTACTGGATAGAACATGGGGGCATCGCAGACCATGTACGTGCAATCACGATCGTCGCAGGATTGGTGTACACATCTATCAAGCTAAAGTTACAAGATAGAACTTGAGGGCATCACAGGTTATGTATTAAGATCTCTCAAGGCGTCACAAGACCATATATAAGGTGGAATCATGACCGTCACAGAGCCGGTGTACTAAAATCTCACGACTATCGCAGGGCTGAAGTACACATGCAATATGAGATTAATGAATGCCAATGCCACACATCAATGTATATAACACCAATATAAGATAACTGATAAATAATAACCATAGAATTAGAAAGGCAATGCCAAGTATCTCAACTGGTACCACAATGCCATCAACGTGTCTCAAATCACCACACTTTCACCAATAACCAAGTATATCGATAATACCGGACTTCGCAAGTCCCAAAATATGCACGTGAGTCCCAGACAAAACCTCAAGTACCACAATGTTTCTCAAATGATACCATAAGTTTCATATTATCACAACAACATAAAACAAAATCTTGAATATCAAGGATACATCTCAATTTGTCAACAATTTCATAATTTACTCCAACTCCAATACAACAAATATCACATATTAGCCAAAATATTATCATATCATTTCAATTACTCATGGAGCAACCCAAATCTTACAATTATCACATAAACATATCTAATAACTCAAATCTAATCCTGAAAAGGTTATCCAAACCTACCTCAATGCCAAAATCACATTTGAACCAAACTTTCAGACACTCCAAGTCCCAAAATGAGCTCGAATCAACCAACCACTAAATGAAAATCCATGAAAATCCTTGCTCAAAATTGTACCTCCAAGCTTTTTAGAATTCAAAATGGAAGAAAATTGTGAAGTAGTCAAAATGGGAAAGAAAGGGATATTTTCAACAATAAAAATTAAAGAAAAATGGGTGTTGACCTGCTTTGACCCGCATTGACTATGCGTTGACCGTGGTGAACTTGCACTAACACACTTCAAAACAAGCTTTTTAACCCTCGAAACTCATTTGCAACCTTAAATATACAAACCAAACATGTAACCCTACCAAAAATGGTATTTTGGATGCAATAAAAATATCAAAATTTGATTCTGAGGTATCCTTGACTCGGTATCCGATAAAGCTCATTAAAACTAGTTAAAACTGAAAATATTCAAACTGACCTCACAAATGCCAAAATTTACAACGAGACCATTTCTAGAGTTAGTTTCACTATCTTGAACCACTGGAACTATCAGAATTTTGGTTAGAGCTTCTGAACTCATAATGTTGACCAAAGTCATTTAGGTTTCGAAATTTACTGAAATTGCAACTTTCGACCTAAAATCTACATACGGATTCCAAATTCAATTTCATCACTTTTCTTAGAACAATTTTGATGTTCTAGAACTAATGAAATCAATGGATTTCTGTCGATACCCAAAACTCCAAATATAAAACTCACTTTTTCAACAACTTAAGCTTTCAAAAAATACCAAAACTCATATTTTCCACTTTTAACCATCAGTTCTTAGTTCCAATAACACAAGCAGTTCAAAATAGGTCCAAAGCAACTTACAAAAAGAAAAAATAGTAATTTTCATAGATAAGGTAAAAATAACTGACAAGGTCATTGCATCATTCAACACTAAAAATAATGTTCATCCTCGAACATTAGAGAAAAGAAGGTACTTGAAGCCTAAACAAGGCTGAGATATCTTGCACGCATGTCTGACTCCAACTCCTAAGTAGCCTCCTCAACAGGATGGTGCCGCCACTGAACCTTCTTGAAGGTATGACCTTGATCCTCAACCTCCAGACCTGCCTATCCAGAATAGCTACTGACTTCTTCTTATATAAAAAATCTGAACCCAACTCAATTGAA
Source organism: Solanum aculeatissimum (assembly GCA_038996855.1). NCBI lineage: Eukaryota > Viridiplantae > Streptophyta > Magnoliopsida > Solanales > Solanaceae > Solanum > Solanum aculeatissimum. Next base: position 8,871 of record JBCEWC010012648.1, on the reverse strand, counting down.
TCATAGGAAATAACATGTGACTCAACTGGAATGTATCGACGAAGCATGGAGACATGAAATACCATATGAACCGCTGATAATCTCAATGGCAATGCTAATTCATAAGCAACCTCACCTACCCTCCTCAAGATCTCAAACGGGCAAATAAACCTAGGGCTGAGCTTGCCCTTCTTCCCAAATCTCATTACACCCTTCATGGGTGTTACCTTTAGCTACACACTATCTCCAACCATGAACTCTATAGGTCTAGTCCTCCTGTCAGAATAAAACTTTTGGTGACTCTGGGCTGTCAACAACCTACACTATATCAATCAGACCTGATCCATAACATCTCTACGCAAGTTAACACCCTACACATCAGTTGAACCCGAATCAAACCATCCGTTAGACGACTCACACCTCCAGCTATATAATGCATCAAATAATGCCATCTGAATTCTGGAATGATAATTGTTGTTGTAAGCAAACTCCGCCAAAGGCAAATGTTAATCCCATCAAACCCCAAAATGTAAGGACCTCGAAGGTCATTTTTGATATTTTCAATCAAATTATTATTTTACCTTTTTTGAAAGTTGCCTTAGATCATATTTGGGTGAGTGTAAGAGTCGGATTTTAAAAATCTTGTAAAAAGTTGAAGTTTTGTAAAAGAAAGAGTTTTAAAAGGCTTAAAGTTGTAAATTTTAATTTTTGGAGGTCATTTTGAGTTTGGAGTGTTAGAATTTGATTCCATCAGCTTTAAAATGCCGAATATGATCTAGGAGAACTTGCAAAACTAAATTCGGAGTTAAAGAAGAGATTTTAGGCCCAAAGTTGCATTTTAGTTTATTTTTTTATCATAGATTTGACTTTGGTCAATATTCAGAGTTCGAGAGTTCGTATCAAATTATGTCAGTTCTAGTGATTTTGGGTAGTGAAACTAACACCAGAAATGGCTTCATTATAATTTTTACAGCTTCCGAGAATATTTTAATTTTTTGAGTCTGAAACTAGTTTATTTGAGTTGCATTGGTAACTGTGTTTTAGAGGTCCCAAAATAAAATTTTGATTGTTCTATTGAGTCTGGATTGCCGTTTCTAGTATGGATACATATTTGGTTAATGAAATTCTAATTTTCGATGAGTTCTGAGTGCCCATTCCGAGTTTTGGTTCTAGTTGTGCATTGTTGGTGCAACCCCCATTTACTCTCCGCATTTGCGTCCAAGGGTTCGTGTTCACGGTGGTGCACCTGGTTTCTCTCTGCGTTCGTGCCCAAAGATCCGCATTCAAGGAGGTGCACCTGGTCCTTCTTCGCGTTCGTGGTCCAGGCCTCCGCGTTCGCAGAGGTGAACCTGATTCTTTTTCGTGTTCGTAGGTCCTCACCTGCGTTCGCGGAGTGTAGTTAGTTTCTGAATAGTGACAGTTATTAAAATACATTTTAAACCCATTTATACCAGTTTCAACCCTTCAAGCTTCATTTTCAAGAGAAATTTCGAGATTTATCAAAGAAAAGTGATTGGATAACTATTTTCTAACCTATTTCATTGATTTATATTGATTAATTTGTATTTTTAACTTCTAGTTTTGGGATTTTAACGGTGTAAATTGGGTATTTCTTGGACTTGAATTTTTAAACTTTAATCATTGATTTCTCCCTCATCTTAGGTCCATTTTCGAAACTATTTTCACCGTTGAACTCCTTATTACGTGAAAAATATTTCTATACAATAATTTTCAAATTTCGGGTACGTTTTTAGGCATGAGATTTTTTTACCATTTCACCCTTTTCTCCGAATTAATTGATTTTAGTGTCATTAGATTTGCTATGTGATTGTGATGCCATATTTGAATAGATTTTGATGAGTTAGAGTACTGTAAAAGGGGAAAAGTGGCAATTTTGACTTGATTCGGGACTCTATTTGAGGCAAGTGAACTTTTAACCTTTTGTTAAGTATGAATGAACCTTGTATGCTCCTATTTGTGTGGAATTGAGTACTCTAGGGGGTAGAATTGTATCATCATAGGCTTGATCATGATATTTTGAATAGAATAATTGTTCATATGGTGATACATTGACTAATAAATTAATTGTGGATTCGTGACCTATGTGATCTTGTGAATTGTCCAATATTGATAGAGATATGGTGCTTATATTGTGATGTGATTGATATATTAAGACTGTAGTGATATTGAGACACTTGAGAATTAATCGGTTTCTATTGTTGAGATATATGATACATATGGACATCTTGTATATTCCATTTCCATGAGCATGATTTTGTGTCATCATTATGTGCTTGCTTGATGATCCATTGAAAATGAAAAGCCAAAGAAAAATGGTTTCGACTAGAGAAAAATAAAAGAAATGAAAAGCCAAAGGAAAATGGTTCTTGCTAGATATAAAAGTTATTGTCGAAGGAAAATGGTTCTGGTAGATACATGGTCCATGTGTGACCCCCATGGATTCTGACTGAGATAGTCATTGGTCAATGGAGGTGTATCATAGGAAAGACATACATCACAATTATTTGACATTGCATCGTATTATGCATATTTCATGCCATCCACTCCATCACATATCATATCTGACTGATACTAGTTGTGTTCTGCTTATGTGATTGTATACTTATTATATTCCTAATCTTGAGTAAGTGTTGGATCTACTTATATACTTGTGTATTGAGATACTATGCCAGATGATGAGTATATCTGTATTATTGTGATCCATATAATATATTATGCTGGGACTTATCTGAGTGCAGAGTTGTAATTCGACGGATTGTGGTTGAGATTTAAGGAGTTACTTGCGTTTTTCATTGCTTTACTTTGGTTTAGTTCCATTTAGCTGAGTACCCAGTTATTTGGTGCTAACCCCTTGCTACATTCTTATAGGTTGTGAGCCCGGTCTATCCTGCTAGACTTCTATTTGTTGGATCAAGCTTCTGGATTACTTGTGAGATAGCGGTTTATATCTCCAATAGGCCTTTGAGGATCCCACTTTATGTTTTGTTCTATTTGAGGGATAGACATTTGAGACTTATATTTCATTTGAGAATTCTATACTTAGATACTTGTACATGTGACACCAGTTCTTGGGATGGTTATATTTTGTTTCTTCCGCTTATCTATCTTATTAGACTATTATCTTCTGCTTTTACTTTATTGTTAAGTTGTTAGGTTTTGGCTGACTCACCTTAGTGGGTTAGGTGAGTTCCATCACACCTATATTTCAGATCATGATAATTTGGTATCAGAGCTTAAGGTTCATAGGTCTCACATGTGTACAAGCCCAATCAAGTAGAGTCTTAAGGATCGGTGCAGAGAAATCTGTTTCTTATCCTCAAAAGGCTACAAAGACTGTTAGAAAATTCTCTTTTGCTTCATTTTAATCAATTCACGTGTGGGTCTTGGTTTGGTATTGAGTGTTCATGTGTCCTTTTGAGAGATGGTGAGGACCAGAGCCACTACTGCTATAGGTCGAGGGGATGTCACCCCTGATGTTGCTATTGAGAACCTAGTTAGCTGTATGGGCTGTGCTCGAGGATGAGCAAGAGGCCAAGGCTGAGGAACCACACTGGCGAGGGATTATGATAGGGGTATCTCCCTTGAGCCAACTATGGAACCTGGACAGGGGCAGTTTCCACATGAGTTCGCTACAGTGCTACTACTTTAGGATACACTTTTGAGAGTCTTGGGTGTGTTGGAGACTTTAGAGTAGACAAGTTGCCTAGCCGACACTTTTGGTACTTCACAGGCTTAGGATGGGGTGCAACCCCCAGATCAACAATAGGCCCCCATGGACCAAGTTTAGGTAAATCAGCCTCTAGCGTCTCTGATTATTGATGTACCATCAGTAGCTAGCTTGACTGATGATGAGCAGTAAAGGTATGAGAGATTCCAAAAGATGGACCCCACCTCAATTTCAGGGTGGGAAGACAGAGGATGCACATGAGTTTTCAACCTCTTGTAGGGAGTTACTGGATGCCGTGGGACTAGCAGAGACAAATGGTGTGTCGTATGTTACCCTCCAGCTCTTTGGGCTAGCTAGGGAGTAGTGGAGGACTTATATAGGATCACTTCTAGTTGGGTCTCCTCAGATAACTTGGGAGATATTTTTAGATGTTTATGATCAGTTTGTGCCTTGGAGTGTTTGCTAGGAGAGCCGATTGAGGTTTGAAATTTTAAAGCAGGGTACTATGATAGTTTCAGGGTATGAGATTCATTTTTGCCAGTTGGCCCGTCATGCTACAACTATACTTTCGACTGAGGCGGAGAGAGTTCTCTAGTTATTGAAAGGGCTAGTTTTTCTATCAGGCAATCGATATTCTAGGTATTTAGAGATGGAGCTTCCTTTCAGTCGGTGGTTAGTGCTGCCAAGGAGAAAGAGTAGATGCAGAGAGAGGAGTTTGGGGACCCCAAAAGGGTTCGTACATCGGGATAGTACTCAAGTGACTCATCAGGGGGCAGAGGTATGGTCATATGAGGAGGTTCATTTCAGCATCACAGGGTTCATGCAACCTTGCCAGCTTTAGAGGGAGGACGAGTCCCTCGTGATTCATATAGTTCAGGTCAGAGTTCATCCGGTTCTTAGTAGAGGCCTATGGGGAAAGATGGCTATAACATCCCTTATTCTCCTTCACAATATCTATCCATCCCTAGATCTTGCTATGGGTGTGGAATTTCTGATCATTTGATTTGACAGTGCCCTTGGCAGACTCATTCTGGGCCCCACTATTTATACTTCGTAACACCGGTCAAATAACCGGCACCACCAGCCAGAGGTTTAGCCTCACAGACTAGGGGTCATGGTAGAGGTCAGATTGATAGAGATGGACGTGCGGGTGGTAGAGGAGTAGGTGATATTTATACCCATTCTGGTGGTAGGGGAGCAACTTGTACGAGTGCTAGCCGAGGTGGCCATTGTTATGATTTTCCAGGAAGGCCCGAGACTGAGGCCTCTGATGCTGTGATTACAAGTATTATTCCAGTTTGCCATCTCCCTACATCTGTGTCATTTGATCCTGACTCTCTTTATTCATATGTGTCTGCTTATTTTTTCCTTGGGGTTTGAGTTGCCTTTTGATTCATGTCTGTGCCTGTGCATGCTTTGACCTCAATAGGAGAACCCTTAGTAGTGGATTGGGTGTACCGATCCTATTTTATTGCATTGGCGGACTATGAGATTGGGTAGATTTAATTATATTGGATATGGTAGATTTGGATATGGTATATTTTTTATTTAGTTATTTATTTGTTTATTTTTAATTTTTTTTCTCTTTTTTTTTCTTTTCTAAATCCATTATATATTAAAATTAATAAAATCCTATTAATTTATTTTTAATAAATATAGAATAATTAACATGGAATATTAATTAAATTATTATTTTGATCCATCAACTAAGTTAATTATCTAAAATTATTCTTTAACTAAATAATGGAAATTATTGAATAGTTCAAAAAACACCTTTAAAATTTACGAAATAAATCTTTTATAACATACGAAACTCTATATCTCAAAACGACTTAACGGGTCGTTACATCAGATACCAATTTACCCACCGTTCGTCCTCGAACTGTCAAAAGAAGGAGAAGAAAAAATAACCGATGTTACCAAAAGCCCGAGTTATGTTCTTCTAAAGTCGGTATTCATCTCTCCATTTAAGCTCCTCCTTAAAATCATCCATCAAGATCAACTACTAATAACTGAACTTTTGAATCAAATTTTGATAGATTTATAATCAGAAATAATTTTCAAGTCATAGACTGACTCATGAACCCAATCAGAATCAAAACCCATTCAATCATAATACAACCACTTGCACCAATCTTTTCTCACATAGTCACGTAAAATTTGAACCAATAATATTGGCTACAATCAATCACCCCTCACTCATAATGCAAAAACCATCACATATCTTGTCAAGATTTTATTCTTACAATCAACTCTTCTCATGAGCTTAAGTTATAAAATGTCATCTCTAGACATTGGATACTCATCATAGAAAATTAAATTTTCCTAACTCAACGAAGGAAATGATAAGTAGTAGTGACCGTAAACAACTCTTAAGGGAGATAGAGCTAGACTCCATAGGCCTCACATTCAATCATATATATCCAGAACATAACCTCAATAATGAGACGAATTTTAAGACTGTCGGACAACTATACATATTCATGATAGCTTTTCTATATTTATTTATTTATTGATCAAGATGACACTTGTAGAATTATTGAAAAACTTCAATTGCTCTCAAGAAAAATCTATTCTGTCATAACTAGAATGATTGAGTCTCTAGAAACACATTACTTTACTAAGAGAGAATCACAATAGCATATATAGTCTCAACAATAGAAGAGTTTCAATTGCCTCAGAATCCTTAATAATTATTTAGAACTTTAGATCTCGATCGTAGTTCCCACATAAGTCATCTATCATAATTTGAATAATCCAAATTAAAATAAATGTAGCATCTTCCTTGCATCACTATTCATCAATTAAATTAAATTCATTCTTCATAAAAATTATGGACAAATTCCTAATAAGGTTGTGCTGACTTAGTTCACATGATATGATCATGTATAAACTCCAAGGTGAAAAGTCATATCACCTTCAACTCCAAACGAAAAAACTATATGAGATGTTGAATTCCTTCATCTTTCTTAAATTCCTTTCATAACGTCAATTTCAAATGTATTAAAATGTTCCATATATCTATTTTTATTCCTTTAACAAACTTGCCCACTAATCAGATCCTTTAACCAATAACTCAAGATAATTTTTTTTTCTCATACCCTAAATGAAAACTTTAAATATCACCATTCCTTAGGTCTTTTAATAGTTTAAAGTAACTAACTTTACAATCCAAATCATGCATAAGTCCTTTCACATGTTCAAGATCCAATACAATTCGATAAGTTCATACTTTACCAGTTCATACCTCGACAAACATACTACCATGAAGATAGACTCACTATGAAGAACTTGAATTCTAACTCCAATCATATAACTTAATTCCCCTTATTTGTCAATATTAACACATATCATGAAGTCTTTTTTATGAATTCATGTATCTTAACTTATTATTGATCGCCTCTTTATCAACCTTACCATATCGTTTATAAAAATTTTAATGTACTCATTATCATACTCAAAATCACAAAAACAAAACTTATCACTATGTTCAAGTCGCACATATACAATTTGTTTTTCAAATATTAACCAATAATTTTCTAACTCAGATCAATAATACGTAACATTATCATCATAACCAAAGCAAAATAGATGGAACCACGTGTCTCTAAATTTAATTCTCCACTCTCTTGGAAGATACATCTTTGACTTTTACCATCAAAGTGAATGTCTTTGTTATTGTATTTTTCTAAAGGCTGACCTATACACCTAACTAATATTTTTTTTACTCTAGCTCTTTTTAATTCTATTCGAGCATTGTCTCAACACATTCTACATCTTTTCATACGATCACATTACTTATCAAATTGTAGTAATTCATAACTTTAAAGATTCACAAGTCATTATTACCCTCCCGAATTCATTTAATAAAAAAAATCCTTATCATATGATTGCATCCTGATCATAATCCATCACAAATTCTTATTATCATTATGCTCAGTAGCCATTTCCATCATCTTGGCCAACCTTGTCATCGACATGATACTTTAAACCCAATTATACCAATAGAATTCAAAGGACTGACCCAATTTTTATACACACTCTCCTATTAAAATCCTTCATTGTCTTCCCCAAGTTACTCGTTAGGACTTTATTTATCCAAAAGCTTATCATTTCAATATTGATCCACTCCTTTGAAACTTATTATAAATCACCAATCCTTATTTAAAATTCTTGAGATACTTTTCACCACCTACGCATCAGTCATACCAAAGATCCACCACTAAAATTTTTCTTATCAATGCTTAACCCAAGTGTTCATGGTAATAAAGTAGTTGATTTCTCAAACGTGGATACAATATCAAATCTCATCATACAAGCATATGATACAACTAATAACTCTTTAAGCATAATAAAGGATGGTTATATCAGTCACTTCTACATTAGCAACTCACTTATACTATCTAGGTATCTACAATGAATCATAAACTTAAAGTCTCACACAATTATATACTATCTTGGATATACATCTTAGGCCCTTTTCTTATCCAGTGAGTTAGCCTCAATTCACTATTTCCATCTAAGGGACGCATTCACCATACTCGTAACATCACACATTTTTCAAGTTAACATCTTAATTTCTCGCTTATGCTATGTCAAGTTGATAAGCTCGTCTCGTGCTTATTTTATAACTCATAATTTAAGCATTTTTGTTCAAAATAATTAAATAAGTCAAGGCATATTAATTCTTTTGTTAAAATATATTTTAAAATTGTATAAATTATATAAACAAAGTTTGTTCAAAAGAAAGTACAGGATTAAAAACAAGATGAGGTCAAATTGAAGCAAAAAGGAAGTGCTAATAAATCAGATTGGGAGCTCGAGGAAGATTTTAAACAGTCACCAAAGGAGAAAATAGCTCAAATCGAGAAACACTGTCAAAAAGGGCGAAAAAGAAATCTGTAAAGCGGACGACAATCTGGAAAAACGCAATAGTGCGCGAAGGACGACCGGCCTCCGTGCCTATATATATAGGCAGTCCGAGTTCCCCTCTATGAACAATCGAAAAATCCAAACAATTTTATTTTTCTGTTCTTTAAATTTTTCTATTTTCATTAACTTTGGGGGAGTCCAATCTTGTGGGTTACTTTCAGTCCGAGCAGTTTATTCTTTTGGTTATTATTGTATGTTTTCGTAATTACATTATTCTATAATAAAATTATTATCATGTTTAATCATTATTCCATATTTTATTTTAGTTTAAT
>JBCEWC010012647.1:0-15688 GCA_038996855.1 Solanum aculeatissimum | reverse complement strand
GGGGAAAGAACCAGAACAAGAAAGTTATATCTAAATCAAAGAAGGTGACTCCTTTTTTTTATTATTATTTGTTTTGTATTTTTTTTATGTTGAAAAGCATTAAACATTATTTTAAAGAATCAAAATTTAATTTTGTTTTAGATATTACGTTTACTTTTGTATTATTACTTTGTAAAATAATAAAATTATAGAAGTGAATTAGAATTTATAATTTATGAGTTTCTATAGTAATAATATCAAATGTAGTTTAAGATGCAGGCAATATTAATTGTTTTTTCCTTCTTTGATACTGTTCTAATGAAAGGTCATCAACTAGAGTAGTCTCTATATAAGTTGTTTAAAATCTGGCAAGTTTTGTTGTATATTCTGATTAATAAAATAAACAAAAATTCATTCTTTCTTGACCAAGGTAATTCAATTGTTATCTTTTGTTAAATATCAGTTATTTTTATTAGTATTTTGGCCAATTTATTTGATTAGGTGAGAAAAATAGATAAAAAAAAAAGAATAAATATTTTTACAATAAAACAAATGTTATGGCATTTTATGATCGCAAATTTTAAAAATTGTATCATCATTCAAATGTTATAACATGTTAAAACTAAATTCTAAAATTTCACCATCATTTAAATGTTATAACACATTTTAAAATTATCAGTTTTAATTAAATTATATCATATAAATTAAAATAAATAAAATAATGAATACCAACGATTAAAAAAAATAATTATAATCATATGTTGGATTCGTGCGACATGGCACTTGCACGTTTAGCAAATACTCACTTCCTCCGTTTTACTAGTCCAAAATACAACTCTTGAGGCGCAAAAAATAAAGTAATATTTTCATAATATTATCTTTTAAATATTATAATTTTATTGCTTTGAGAAATATACTGAAAAATTACTATGATTGATATATAATAAGCTAATGACACACTCGAACAGTAATACTTTTTGTTATATTATTTTTACACATAATCTTATTATCATTAGTTTGGGGAAATGGTGGAAGTTAGCACGTCCCATGTAGATAATTTGCATTGAGAATACAACGTGTGTTTGGTGCACCTAAAATATTTTTCCATCAAAAATGTATTTTTTAGAAAATATTTTATTTCATTTCAAATGGATTCTAAGTTTCTGCCTTTAATATAACTATTTTGTGCCTTTCAATTCCTGTTAATTGCAAGCTCAACTAGTGTTGTATTTCAATTCTCTTACAGCATATGTAGCTTGAGAAGTTTCAATATGAGTAAAGTTCCGGTTACGAATGTAACGATCCTTCGAGTCATTTATAGGTAATTTCATGGCGAAAATAGTTAAAAATTTTAGACTAGGCTAGATTCAGACGATTTTTAAGCGAGGTGAAGGCTAGGGTGATCCAAAAAAGGATTGGGGATAATGTATAAGCGTGGGATAGATTGTCAATTAGCTAAGACGTTAAAAATTCATAAGATTTTTCGAAAGTGAATTCGGATGAGTAGAACTCCCGATATCGAATTTGATGTGAAAGAGTTTGTAATCATATAAAATTTATTAAATATAAATTTTATAAAATGATTCAAAATATATTAGTCCAAAACAAATATTGTGGATTAATATAATTAAGTTAATTAATTAAGTCTAATAAAATATGAATTTAATTAAAAGCCCAAATTTATTTATTTAGGCTACAAAAAAATGACTCACTTTATTGGCCCCAATATCCCCTCATCCTAGAGGCCCACTTGATGTCATGTGTCCAATGATGTGACATGTCAAGTCAAATAAAGAAGTCAATAGGATCACACCATGTATCAAAATGACATGACATTCCTATCTCAATCAAAGACCAATAAAAATATGTCACATGTACAAGTGATGTGTCTCAACCAATCAAATATCATCATGTCACTTGAAAGAAAACCTATTCCTATCACTTTTCCTGCGCCATGTTACCTTAAATATGAATGACCGGAAGAAAGTCTGATTCCATCATAACTCATCTATTCTACAACTATCTATAGGGGTCCCCATAATTCAGAAATAACATCAAGAATTCTAACAAAAAGCTAGAGAGAGCTCGTGGATCAAATGTCGCAGATTTCTCTACAAGCAACAAGAATTCAAGAAATTAAGCCTCTACAAGCAACAAGAATTCAAGAAATTAAGCATTCAAGTTCAAGAACGCATCAAGATCGAGATCACCGAATTTAAGAACAAGCCCGAAAGCCCTTGGATTCAAGTACAAGTCGAGATCAAGTTCAAGAACAAATCCATATCCAGTTTAAGTTCAAGAACACATCAAGATCAAGATCACCAGATTCAAGATCAAGCCCAAAAGCCCTCGAATTCAAGTACAAGTCAAGATCAAGTTCAAGAACGAATCCATATCAAGTTCAAGTTCAAGAACACATCAAGATCAAGATCATCGAATTCAAGATCAAGCCCAAAATCCCTTGAATTCAAGTACAAATCAAGATCAAGTTCAAGAACAAATCAATATCAAGTTTAAGCTTAAATCCAATAATCAAGATCAAGACCGCAAAATTCAAGAACAAGCCCAAAAATCCTTGAATTCAAGTACAAGTCAAAATCAAATAAATCAAGTCTTACAAGATTCAAGATTAAGCTAAAGAGCCCTTGAATTTATATTTGAAAAGGCGAATCAGAGGATTCATAGAGATTGTAGAATTCACTCCTTGAAATAAAATACAATGATTGTAGTAATATTTTTCGTACCTTAATTATTATTTTCACGACGTGAAATTTTATTGTCATACAGGGTTATTTTAGTATGTTAAGGTTCTAAGGTGCATTGCAACGTGTGAGTTTTGGGAAAGATTTTTGAGTTTTTGTCCCGTGCAAGTCACTATAGTGGATGGGATCCCCCTATAGCTAGACCGCTATAGCCAATTGGTGGCCACTACAGTAGGATTAGTAACGAATTAATGTAGAAAAATTTCAAAATCACTTATTATTTTGCAAACTCATTTTTGGGAAGAGAAAAAGTGACCTAGGGCATTTTCTTCAGTTTTCATCAATTTCATTGATAAAGATAAGTAAGTTACTCCCCTCACATAATAATTTAATGTAAATATTAGAATTTGTGGTGGTAATCTTATGAGAGGATTTTGACTTGAATTAATGACGAAAAATATTCTAGTTTGGCTGGGATGATCGGAGTATTTTACACAATTATTTATTGATTGTTGTGTTTTGTTATTGTTTTAGATCAAAAACAAGTTAAGGCATTACAAATTAAAGGAAAAAGGTCAAATTCTTTAAAGTTTTCAAGGCTTGATTTGAGATAAATGATGATTATTTATTTTTCAAGTTATGTAATGTGTGCATATTATTAAAACTAATTTCATATATAGTATCACTTGTACACTTATGGCTTATAAGTGTGGTTGTTTTATTGTGATTATGAGTGTGTATGCTCTTTGTGATTGCTGGTTAGCTGAGGCACCATGCTTGGTATGAGATTACTAATGATTTACTTGGACATGTCTGATATAGAATTACTAACAATTAATTTGAATATCAGACGAAATATAAAATTTCTTTTGATTGACTCGAATATCACGCTTGATACATATTATCAATTGATTCAAATACCACATCTAGTACAAAATATCATTCCATTGATTTGAATACCACACTAAATATAAAATATCATTCAATTGGTTCAAATATGTCATACCTGATATATTAAAGAGCCTAATTCTTCAGTACATTAAGTGACAACATAAAGTAACACATACTTTTGCTTAATAAGTCTTATCAACAAAAGAATATAATCTAAAAATTTCATCATTAATATAAAAACTAAAATAAACAGTATTATCAGCCGTTACTCATCATTTCCTACCAATTGCAAATGTTATGACCTAATGACACATGTGACTTCCTTTGTCATTATTTTTTAAAAGACGCAATAATGCAAGTTCTTAACTATGTAGTACTTTCTTTGCCTTAAAATAAGAGTTATTTCAACAAATATCATGTTCATTACAAAATAAATAAATAAATAAAATATATAGTTTACTAAATTATCTTTGTTTAATAAATATTATTTTTACATTTGGATACTATTAAGTAGTTGGACTATAAGGATATTGTTCAAAAAACATATTAGTAATTTTTATCTTAAATTATTAAAATGATACTTATTTTAGGATTATTTATATTTGTTAAATAATACTTTCTGTCTTATTTTAACTTAATTTGTGAGGCAATGCACATAAATTAAGTAAAATATTCAAAAATAAAATATAAACCATACTTTCCACTATTGTCCTTTATGAAGTCATGTAGTGTAATTTATCTCCTAAAAAAATACTTCTTCCGTCCATCTTTACTTGTCCACTATACTATTTTGGAATGTCCAACAATACTTCTCTAGTTTATGAAATCAAGAGATAATTTTACACTTAGTTCCTAATTTATCCTTATTATTAATTATAGTCATTTTCCTATTATATTTTTCAAGACATTGTATTTATTATATTCAAAGGGTGATTTGTTAAAACTACCCATATTATTTACTACTTCTTAATCTCTATGCCAAGTCAATAGGAAACAAGTAAAGATGGACGGGGGAAGTGTAAAACTTCAGTACATAAAAAGAGTAAATATGGAAAAAGTTTCAAACATTCATCTTGAATTTGATTTTTTTTTTTAAAATTAAGTTAATTTTAGACTGAGTGAATATTTATTTTAGGATGAAGAGAGTATTTAATTGGCCGTGCTGACTAATTAAGCTTAGGGGCCCCATTCATGTTGGTTGACTTGGAAACTCAAGATTGTGAGGGGGCAATAGTTGTAAAATGGTAAGATGGATATGAAAGCAACACAAAATATAGATGATTTATGACAAAATGCTATAATTAATTAAGCACCAATAACATTTGTTTGTAAAAAGAAAGGGGTTGTGAAGAATTAATGTTAATTTATTTGATTAATGGGTGTTAATTAGTATCTTTAAGTATATTAAATCCTATATGTTTGGTCGTTACCTTTTTAAGCATGTGAAGGAGCTCAACTTTCCAAGAAAAGAAAAATAAAAAGGGTATGTGAAAACACTTCCCTAATTTTATGAGTAACCCTTCAATGATATTAATTAAATTCATATTGTTAAATAACTATATGACTATTCCGTGTCATTAAATCCTTTATATAACATGTAAAGTAGGGTTATTATTTTTATATTTCTTATCAATATTCAGTATCTGCATTGGAGTTAGACTAATTCGAATTCGCAATGTATAGGGTCTCATTTGGAGAAAGATCTCCCTATCAAAGATTTATCTATACCTAGCGTGCGATTTCCAAACCTTATATATATTAAGAAAAGAACAATCTCATCCACTGCACGACAATCTCTCGTGATCTTAAATAGGATAGTTGAAGAGACCTTCAATAATTTTGAAAAGCCATGCTATTGCCTCACCACAAATTAAATATGGAATATGAGTAATTAAATTAATTTGCATTGGTACACATATACACTATCAGTTTGACTTTATAAAAAGAGAAAGTACAAGTTGCAAAGTATTAGGAATTTGAGTCACATACATAGGGTCCTCAAACATTTGAAAACAACTCAATTGACTCCATTAATTCTTTAAACATGTACACATGGTTATATTAATTAAGATTATCGACCATGCCCAAAAGTACTAGAATATTTTTTAGTTCATTCGATTTCTGATTTGCTAATTGACAATCAAATTATTGAATTGGGTTGGAGAGCGTGACAAGGGAGAGTAGCTAATAGAGACTAATCCTATATTTGTAACTTAATTAATAAGTGAAAATTTGCAGTTCTAGTTCTTAGACATTTCCTTCAATGCTTTGATGACTTTTTCCCTTGTGACTAGTAGTACCAGAGTCTGTTGTTGAGCAATGGTTAAACATAAATTGATTAGAAGGTTCTTTTAGTTGGTTAGAATATGTTACTTAAGTGAAATTAAATTTTATAAAATTATATTGAATATTTAACAAAACATTTTTGTAACTTGTTAAAAAAAATTGATTTTTATTCACCAATTACATATTATCTAATCATATTCAATTCTCTTTTGATATGTTTCTAAAAGAATTCAATTCGGTCAGATTCTTCCCTTAACTAACGAAGAGATTCTTGGAAGAATTATCAAATATGAAATTGAGCACAGTTTTATCGAGAAATGATCCACTTATTTCTTAAGAAGAGATGTAAAATATGCTCAATATCATTTAATTGAATAGTTGACACACAACCCCTTGTTGTACTTGGTTTTTTATTATATCATCTTGTATTTATTTTTATTATTGGCAAAGTTAGATGAAGTAAATGATATGCATCCTCCGAAGTCAATGAGGACTCCCCAATCAACTGATATCTGGAATAGATCCTCAATGGAGCGTCTGTTGATAATCTCTAGTACCTGCATCTACATCATAAAATGATGCAGTCTAATTGGATGTTAGTACGTGGAATGTATGAGTATGTAAAATGACTGAATGAAACAGATACAGACAGAATAATAATTAATGCAAAAATACTAAATCAGAATGTCACAAGTCTAAAGAAGAAGTAAAGACTATACAATGACCAATCAAAGACAATCCAAATCAGAGTACTATCAGTATAGAACCTATTTGGGAGTTTCTATTATCCGACAATAATCACTTATGAGCCAGTGATCATACAACAGTCTCGTTGATGTTGCCACAACCATTCACTACTTGCCAGAGTAATGAACGAATTGATCCATAATGGATCGGATCAAATCAAACAAGTCTTCTATTCTTTCAGGGTCCTATCAAGAGGAAACATTCGACTTAACGGTTTCAATCCTCTCCTACGTTTAGTGGTGTAGTTATGGAGTTCGAGTTGGACTTAGTCTCACTCAACTCGGTACTCGATACTCCTCCCAAGACTCAGTCCTCATAAAATATCAATCAACTCTAATCAACGAATCAGTGAGTTTCTTAATAGACTCTTTCAGCTCATTAAGTTTAGCAAGTCAATTTTTCAAGAGAAAACTAGACAATCACGTAGGAGGACTTTCAGTTTAGGAAAATCTTAGAGTTCAAATTTGAAGACTCACGAGACCATCAAGTTCTATCAACCTATCATCATGCTCAATCACAATCACATTCAATATTCTCAAATCAAGGCTCTAGACTCAATCCCTAGGTTCATTTATGCAATCTTTTACGAAGTAAATATATAGGGTTTCTGAAATAATTCATGAAAAACATTTAATTAGTAAAAAAAAGGTTTATGCTGATCATCAACATATGAAAATACATAGGATGTATATAATTTCCAAGAAAAATATTCAAAGAATCATGCATGGGGACTCACTATATTAAAAATCTTGCTATCATCATTAGTAGGGGCATATGGGGGAACAAACTCCAAATTTTTAACTTAGCCTTACATACTTGGAAATTTTGAAGAACAATCAACTCTCAGAAAGTCTCCACTCACATGATTGGAACTCTAGCTTTCTCCTCTCTTTGATGCTCTCAAGAATTTTTAAGTGTGAATGAAGGATAATTACACCTAGGGTTCTGATATAGGACTTAAATTAAGTCCAAAAACATTGATGGCTTCAATTAAAAAGGGTAGGAAGGACAAAATACCCTTCTTAAAAACTACCGAATGGACTATAAGACTCCGCTTACGAGCCGTAGGTCCACTTACAGGGCATAAATTATCTCTCGTAGGTAAGGGTATCCAAAAGTTGAGTTATTGGAAATTGACCCTGGGCCTGCAAACATCCTCCTACTAGTCATAAAGTGTCTTACGGGTCGCCTGATGAGTTGTCACTCAGGGTTCAGATGGAATTCAACCTACAAAACTAGACTTATATAGGTTATAGATGGTTTGACGGACCGTCTCCTAACTCGTGACTCAAATATCCAGAAAAGTAAATTTTTAGATCTTCAACTCATGAAATTGGATCTACGAACCGTGGAATCACATATGTGTCGTAGGCTATCTCGTACCTGGGTCCTCAGACTTAAAAGTTTTCCTTAAGTCTCATGAGTGACCTACAAGGCCTCACCTACGAGTCGTAGATCACTCTACGGGCCGTAACTGGCCTTCATGGTTTCCTTCTAATGATTTTTCTCAGTTTTCTCTAGGTCTCTACTAAGACTAGATGGAAAGTATTAGGAGATATTACATTATCTCTCCCTTGGGATCATTCATCCTTGAATGAAGAGCAATCTAAGAACCTACCTAAGACACAAAACCTATCATACACTCTAACAATCAAAATAATTCACAATCACTCATGCAATCAATCAATCAATCAAGCAAATCAGTAGGTATACAATCAACAAATCAACTCAATCATCAATCGGACTCTAGGACCTAATCATCATTCAACTTAGAATAGAAGAAAACTCAAAGAATAGGAATGAATCTTACCATCAACACTCTCATCATCGGTAGGCAAGAATAAATGTGGCTACGTAGCCTTTATATCCTCTTCAGCCTCCCAAGTAGCTTCCTTTACAAATTAATTTCTCCTCAGCCTCCCAAGTAGCTTCCTTTACAAATTAATTTCTCCACAACACCTTAACAGATACAATCTCTTTGGTCTTGAACTTGTGAACCTGTCGGTCAAGGATCTGAACAAGAATATCCTCATAGCTCAAGATATCTTTTACTCCAATACTCTCAACAAGCACAACCAACTGTGGATCTCCCAAAAACTTCTTAAGCATGGAAATGTGGAAGACCGAATGGATGGACACTAACTCTGGTGGTAGCTCCAACTCATAAGCTAAATTGCCCACTCTCCTCAAAATCTGATAAGGACCAATGTACCTCATAGTCATCTTCCCTTGTTTCTCGAATTGCATCACCCCCTTCATAGGTGACACTTTCAAATATACCAATCATTGACCTCGAACTCTAAATCCCCCTTCTAATATCAGTGTAGGATTTATGTCAGCTCTGCGCAGTCTTCAATTTTTCTCAGATGACTTTTACTTTCTCCATGGATTGGTTAACTAAGTCTGGTCCCATTAATTCTGCTTCACCTATCTCAAATCAATCGGCGATCTATATATCTTCCTATAAAGAGCCTCATAGGGAGTCATCTGAATACTCGAATGGAAACCATTGTTATAGGCAAACTCAATCAGAGATAAATGGTCAAACCAATTATCTTTAAAGTCAATGATGTAGGCTCTCAACATATCTTCCAAGGTCTGAATAGTGCACTCTGCCTGGCCATCAATCTATGGGTGGAAAGCAGTGTTGAGTTTCACCCTCGAACCTAAACCTTTTTGGAAAGATCTCCAAAACTAAGTAGTAAATTGGGCTCCTCTATCTGAGATGATAGACAAAGGAACTCCATGCAGTCTAACAATCTCTCTGATATATAAAAGGGCATACTCCTTCGTGGTGTTAGTCGTCTTTACTACCAAGAAGTGCACATATTTTGTCATCCTGTCAACTATCACCCAAATTGAATCATGTTATCTGTGAGATCTTGGTAAGCCTGTAAAGAAGTCCATGTTGATCATCTTCCACTTCCATTCTATAATATCAAATAACTAAGCTACTCCATGCGGCCTTTGATGCTCAATTTTAACTTTTTGGAAATTCGAGCACTTGAAAACAAACTCAGCAATGCCCCTTTTCATTCCACTTCACCAATAGACCTCTCTCAAGTCGTGGTACATCTTAGTTGACCCTGGGTAGATGGAATACCTAGAGTTGTGGGATTCTGCCATGATCTTTTCTCGAATACCATTAACATCTGGAACACATAATCTGTCTTGATATCTTAATACTCCATCTCCCTCTTTGGCAAAAGTCATCACCTTCTGCTTATACACATCGACTTTCAATTGTAGTAAGATAGGGTCTTGATCTTGCTTATCCTTTACTTCTATTACTAGAGATAATGCAGACCCATTGTGCATTAGAACTCCACCTTCAATAGATTCATCTAATTGAACTCTCAATCGTGCTAGTCTGTGAACCTTTTTGGCTAGATCCCTTTTTCCCTCTTCCACATAGGAGGTATTGCCCATAGATAACATGTTAAGAGCATCATCAACAACATTAGCCTTACCTGGGTGGTAGAGGATGCTCATATTATAATCTTTGAGTAGCTCGAGCCATCTCTTCTGCCTCAAATTAAGATCCCTCTGAGTGAAGACATATTGCAGGCTTTTATGGTTTGTGAATACATCAACATCTACTCCATATAAGTAGTGGCGCCATAGCTTAAGAGCAAACACCGCTGCTGTTAATTCCAAGTCATGTGTGGGTAATTTTTCTCATGTACTTTAGGTTGTCTAGAAGCATAAGCAACAACTTTACCCTTCTGCATCAATATGCATCTCAATCCTACTCTTAAAGCGTCACAATCATGAATTTGCATGTCCCTTCAAGTAAGGTCAACACTGGGGCAGTAGTCAACCTAGTTTTCAACTCTTGAAAACTCTTCTCACACTTATCAGACAATTAAAACTTGACCTTCTTCTGAGTCAATCTATTCAATGGTTAAGATATAGAAGAAAATCCTTCAAAAAATCTGCGGTAGTAGCCTGCTAAACCCAAGAAGCTCCTTATATCAGTCAGAGAAGTTGGTCTAGGCCAGTTCTTAACTGCTTCAATCTTTTGAATGTCCACTCTAATTTCAAAAATTTCACATACAACTCATTTTCCTTGAGCGTTTGGAGAACAACTCGAAGGTGATCGACATGTTCTTCCTTATTTCTAAAGTACACCAATATGTCATCAATAAATAAGATTATGAACATGTCAAGGTACTGTCTGAATACTCTGTTTATCAAATCCATGAAGGTTGTAGGTGCATTTGTTAACCTAAAGGACATTACCAAAAATTTGAAATGACCATATCGAGTTTGAAAAGTCATCTTCGGGATGTCACATTCTCTCACTTTCAATTGGTGATAGCCTAATCTGAGGTCTATCTTGGAGAAAACTGTGGCACCCTAAAGTTGGTCAAATAAGTCATCAATCCTTGAAAGGGGATACTTATTCTTGATTATCACCTTATTCAATTGGCGGTAGTCAATACACATTATAAGGGAATCATCCTCCTTTTGCACAGATAGGACCAGAGCATCCCATAGTGAGACACTCGACCTAATAAAACCTTTCTCAGTAAAATTTCTCAACTGTTCCTTCAACTTTTTCAACTCAGTAGGGGCCATTGTATAAGGCAGAATAGAGATAGGTTGAGTATCAGGGAGGACGTCAATTTCGAAGTCAATCTCCTTATTAGGAGGGCTTCCAGGTAGATCCTCAAGGAATACTTAAGGAAACTCATTCATAATCGGGATGGACTCAAGAATAGGAGGCTCAACATCATCAGACTTAACTCACACGAGGTGATAGATACATCCTCTAGAGATTAACTTCTTGTCCTTAAGGTTAGAAATAAACTTACTCTTAGGCACAATATGATTCCTTTTCCATTGTATAATAGGCTTATTCGAAAATTAGAATTTGATGGTTCAAATTCTACAGTCAATAGAGGCATAACAGGAGTGAAGCTAGTCCATGCCAAGAATCACATCAAAATCAACTAACTCTAACTCTATCAAGTCAGCCAAGGTATCCTTGTGATAGATGGATGCCACACAATCTCTATAGACTCTTTCGTCTATGATAGGCTCACCAGTAGGAGTGGAAACATCGAAGGGTTCAATCAAACACTCAGGAAGAGTCTCAAATCTACTAGCCACGTAAGGAGTTACAAAAAACAATGTGGCACCTGGATCAAGTAACACATAACAATCAAAGGTGAAGACTCGAAGCATACCCTTCATGACATCTGGTGTGACTTCCAAATCTTGGCAACTACCTATGGCATACAAATGGTTTGTATCCCCGCTTGTGCCAGAAGTAGCACCATTCTGATTTCCTCTAGCTGGTGGTGTCCGTGTAGAAGATTGGGCCTTGTTATCCCACTTCGGATAATCTCTCTAGAAGTGACCCATTTGGCCACACTTATAACATGCATCACTTCCCTCACAATATTTCCCCAAGTGTAGTTTACCGCACTTGCCACATGGTGACTTACCTTGTGAACCTTGAGCCACACTAGCCTGTGACTGACATCTCTGGGCTCTGAAATTCTGAGACTTCTGCTCATTCCAATTTCTTGGTGCCAGTGCACTAGTAGATGAAGGCACTGGCTCAGACTGAAACTTGCTACCATTCTCATTTCCTTTCTTACCAACCTCATGGATAAACGTTTTAGCCCTCTTATTCTTGGTCTCTTTTTTATTGTATTGCCTTTCCTCATCAACTTGTTGCATATAGATCATCAACTGGACTATATCCATGTCGCTCACAAGCATAGCTCCTCTCGCATCCTTCTTCGTCCATTTATTCAACCCATTAACATACATACCCATCCTGCTTCTCATATCCGCAACCATCTCCGGAGCTTAGCAGGACAAATGCATGAACTTAAGGCCATATCCTTCACCGTCATGGGGCCCTATTTCAAATTCAAGAACTCTCTTACCTTGGCCTCTTTCAACTCCCTCAGGTAGAATCGACCTATAAAAACATCCTCACATACGACCCAAGTTAGAATTGGAGCGTCCTCTCCTCTACCTTTCTTCCACTACTTTTATTCCAGGACAACCTTACTATATCTAGTTAGATTGATTAGTTGAGAGAAATCAATCAACCCTTGTTAATGAACTCTTTTCCTATTCGTCACTTCCTTGATCGGACAAGTGATACTAGGCGAGTTCTAACGTTGGCTTCCCGTTAAAAATTAGTTAAAGTGAAGAGATTAGTTAATACATCCTTACACCATCCAAGAATTACAAAATATTTGATTTTACTTTGTTAGTGCTTCATAGTTCCCAACACCCTAGTTATAAAATTTAGCTACTCATTATTATTAGAAGAACACAATTAAAATATAAAAATAAATTTACTTGTGTTAATCATAAATATTCAAGAACAATAGCTAAATAATCTTCCAAAAATCAAGAATACAAATAAATAATAAAAGGAGATGAAAAGAATAAACCAAAATTCTCCAATCTTCGTGATGACTCCTATCCCTCTCTAGGTCAAAAGTTATTTTTCTTCTTGTTGTTATGTAAAACCTAATTTTATGGAATATTTATAGGTGTAGAAAATATTCCAAAATAAAATAATTGAGTCCAAAATGAATTGGAAAACCCAAAACTGAAAGGAAATTGGACTCCTTCATGTCGCGTTCAACTTTTGCTCCTTATCCATGACTGCCACGTGGCAGCTACCAAATTTGCAATTCAAATTTGCAAATTGAGTTTTGCATGAATGCATCTTTTTAATATTTTATTGAATTTAATTTATTAAGATGCCTGCTTGATTTTCCTTCTTTAATCTTCTATTTTTTAATTTGTTTGGCTTTCAAATCTCTTCATTTTCGCGTCAATTTAATTCTACAAATAAAATACACAATTTAGTACAATTCATAAAATTTATGCTCAAAATGGATAAATAAAAGTATTAAATATGAGGTAAATAATGACTAAAAATATATATTTTTTGTCCAACATCAACACCCCACACTTAAACTTTTGCTTGTACTCGAGCAAACATTAAAGTTCATCTCAAAATAATAGCCTAGAAATGCCGCCACTTTGGTTGATACAAATAATCCAAGCCATGAAGCAATTCACAACATTAAGTATACTTTCCAATCATTATGCAAGATATACAAAAATAAATTGTTAACATTCTAGCATCAAAGACGAACTTTAACTCATCAAATTAAGTTTGTTCACCTACTCCAAAGAAAGTTAATAAAATCACCTACTCATCATGAAACAAGTGCCCTCATAAGAAGAAATAGTCCATACACTCAATTTATAGAATTGAATATAGATTAAGGACTTAGCATCAAAGAACAACTCTCACACTCACAAAAGAATTCACATGTATGCACAAAGAACCATAGGTTTGCCCATTATGTACATTTTCACTAATTAAGCATGCTTGAATAAAATCAAATAAGACTTTAATGGGTTGTAATGTAAGCTAGGGGACGGGTAGGAAAACTATATAATAGTGACTTACACTTCACTAAGCACTTTACACTTTTAGACTTCATCACCAATTATCTCCTTCTCTTTATTTCTTTTTCAACCCTCTCTTCAATAGTTATTTCACTTGCAATCTCATCTCATCAAGAACATTTCACTTTTTCTTTTCAAATAATAATTCATTTTTTCTCTCTTCTTTTTTTTTCATGACACATTCTTTCAAAGAGGGCTTTTTCATCACCATTTAGCTATCATTAATCACCTTTTTACCACTTAAATTTCCCTTTTCTTCAAATTGAACAATTATAATAAGTCTATGCTATAGTGCTCAAGAAAGCAAGGTGCAAAAACTAGGGATTCAACAAAATTGGATCAAGGTAAAGATATGACCACCAACAAAAGGCTATAGGCTCAAAAGGGCTACTAGTGATATAATATCTGAAAAGGCTAAATTTTACAAGACAAATCAAAGAAGGTCTATTATCATTTTCTAAACAAGGAATACTTTTTATTTCGCTTCAATAACATGCCGGGCAAGTTCTAGACTAAGATGCAAATCATGGAATATATGCAAATAACCTCACCACACATGGCACAAGTCTCAATCAAGATGAATTAATTCTACTTCTAAGATAGATAGGGTCATAACAAACATATAAAATAAGAATAAGTTATATACAAAGTCACAACTATGAGCCTAGGTGTCAAAATGTGTATTTTTATTTTATACTCAAACACTCACAGAAAAATACTAATCAAAATCATGCCTAAATTATTTTGTATGAACCAAGTAAAAAGTGTCTTTTCTTCTCTCTCCAAAAATAAAATAAAGTACTAAAAATAAAACCTACTTTTAAAAAAATTCGGTTCAACGGACCCCCCCTCGGAAAAGAACCGAAAAGAAAAATCAAGAGGTGGGTGAAGTATGCTCTAATTAAAACTAAAAATCTAAGACTCATAAAAAAAACTATTTTACTCTAAAAAAAAGAAAAATATTTTTGTATTTTTGATTATTTTGATTTTTTTTAAACATTTAAAAAAAATAAATTAAAACTAAATAATTAAATAAAATCCTATTAGCATACATCACCCTTAAAAATATTGGAAGCTATTCCACCCCACACTTAAAGTCATATTTTGTCTCCAAAGCAATTTATAGAAAAGAGATGAACCAGAAGGGTAAGAAATACTCCCTGGGACCCTTTAGGGTCTAGCTAGTAACATGTTTCTTCAATATTTAATGAGGGTTGTATGCACCCCACACTTAAGCTCAAAACGTATTCCTTAGCTTCAAATTTCGATACTCAGGCTTCCCCTAAATCTGCAAAAAAAATAAAAATGACCCAAAAAAAATACTATCTATAAAAAAAAAAAAGACGTTACACTACTAGTTGGAGGCGTTTCACTTTTTCTTCCACCTTGAACTTATGAATTGTACCCCTAATGTTTTTCTAATTTTTTATTATGCTCAAAGGGTGGTGGCGTAAAAATAAAAGAACCCAACAATTGAGATCGCATATTGTACTTTCTGGCATTTACATGAGGAATGTAATTTTTTGAGTTGTGCCCAATAAATTCAAGAGTAAACATTTTTGAAACTAGATCACAAAGTGAATGCATAGCTAGAGAAAAACACAAGAGAATTGATTAAGAAAGCT
>JBCEWC010012646.1:0-15689 GCA_038996855.1 Solanum aculeatissimum | reverse complement strand
TTCGAACCGATGATGAGTGTAATGATGCTATGATGGCTTGATCGAGGGTCTTCGGGTCCTCTTTCTCCATGTCACATATAGGCCCCTATCCAGGTCGTGACAGTGATACAACGCTATTTTTTTGATTGATAATAGTAGTTACTAGCATTTTAACCTAATCACATTTAGTGGACATATTCATTCAAGTTTTAGCATCCATTTGTTTATTTCATGCCCCATCATAACACACCCTTAACATACGTTTTATTCAATTGTTTTCATCATTTGTTATACATATGTTAGTTACAATCACTTTTATTAACACTACAAACCTTTAGGCCAATTTAATGCTTCTAATCATAAACTAAACTTTCCTTTAGGATTCGACCCCAACTCTTTGTTGGGTAAATATGTGATGACAACCACAATACTTCTAATGTTTTTGAGGTATGTTGTGGCAACATCAATGAGTTTTTCTTGAATTACTCTAAACATAAGGAAATAATGTGTGCTTTTTGGAAATGAAGAATTTTCTTTATTGTGAGGGCACTTGAGATTCTTTTGAGCATGAGCTTGCAACCATGTAAGCAATTGTGAGCATAACCTTTCCTTGATATATTTTAGTCACGTCTTAATGATTAAAAATTACATATGTGGTTTGTGGATGTTTGGTGATGGGAAAAAGAGTGTTTTGTGCATATTACTCTCTTTGGGCCTTTCTTGAAGGTAATGTGTTTCGGTAATTCAATATTTTATTTGCTTGAGGGAAAGAAAAAAAGTTAAGTTGGGGTTGTTGATGAATCCTAGATTTTACTCATATTTGAGCTTAGATGGAGCATAATATTGTCCTCAATGCATAATATTACCTTGGAATATACTTAAGTTATTGAAAAATGACATGTTTGGTGTCTAAGAAGAATTCTAGGGCAATTTTGTGCAAAACAAAGAAAAAGATACAAAGGGGCGAAAAAGGTGACCAAAAAGGGCTTCACCATTCCAATTTGGTGCATTGCTGAACTGCTACTTCCATCACCTAATATTTTTGGAGAATTTTTGAAGTATAATTCTACAATACTATAGATTGAGATATTTACACTTTTTACTTACACATCTAAATATTCTTAAATATTCTTTAGTAGTTAGTGCTTGAGAGAAAGAAAACGTTTGGTACTTGATCTTTGAGGAGAAATTGTAATAAAATATTTTTGTCGTTTAATTTCAATTCAAGCTTGCAATTATAAATGAGCATATGGTATAATTCCATCGTCTCCTACCATGTATGGCTAAAAACTCCATGCTTGGGGGTGTGCAATGTAGTTTGATGTGTTAACCTTGTAGTGGAGTTTTTATTTCATGAGTTAATTGTAAACTAATTTATGTGGGTTTATGTTTAGTACCATCTATAATTGAATGTCTGAGGGTGTAAACTCAGGGTTGGTTGTATACATCTTCAATTGCTAAATAATGTTGAGTCATTGAAGTGGGTAGATTACATTATAATCATGGGTATTTTTTTATTAGGTTAGAGTACGTAATTGTGTTCAACCAATTAAGGTATTAGATATATTTGCTAATTAATTGCATGAGTTACATAGATTTAGCATGTAATGAGGGTGAAAGACTTATTTGGGTTAACATCAATAGGTCACTCTCAGTGTAATAGTGATTGTGATTACTAACAATCAAGCCAACCTACATATAATTAATCCTAATTGTCAGGAGTTGAGTCCTGTTTGCATGATTCATGTTTAACTACAAACATTCTCAACATGTTTCCTTTTTATTAATTTTAATCCCAAACAACTTTCTTCTTAATTTACTAATTTTGAATCATACATAGTTAATTCCTTAAGCCATTTTCTATACCTAGAACATATTAAATCAAGTTATACTTCAAGCCATGAATCATTACGATGCTCCCTATGGGATCGACCCCGACTCATTAGTTGGGTAACTTTATTGACAATGATCGTTGTGTTCTTTATGATTTTTTGGGATACACTTGAGCATTATAATGAAATAATTATATAGACACTAGACTAGATAGGTTACCATCTAAGTCATAGATAGACCTCTCAGAGGCATTCTTTGCTAGATTTGTATGCAAGAGTTTCAAAGATAGACTCCGTGATTAGTTCTCTACGCTATAGAAAGGCACCATGATTGTTTTTGTGTATGACGCTACATATAATGAGCTCTTCATACATGCCTCTATTATATTATGTATAGAGGAGGAGAGGATCATACATTTTGTCAGCAGACTGAGGATATAACTAAGGATAGGGACTCAGTTATTAGTTATAATGGGTCAGCCTTTTCTTAATAATGTTAATCATGCTCGTACTATTGAGAAGAATTATCATGAGGCCCATGGGGATAGCGACAAGGGAGCCTACTATAAGAGTAGCAACATTGGGACCCAGTACACATCCATAGAGCTTTATGATAGGACAACATAGAGATTCCGGTCGTGCCAGTCGAGTTGCCTTATTTAAGCTTCACATCAGACTTCATAGAATGACCAAAGGTATCAAGGAACCACAAAATAGGGTGGCCCTCTCTATATCATTAGGCAAAGGTAAAATATTCAACTGAGGTTTGTTTAGGGAAGGTCGAGCCATATTCTTTAGCAGGTCAGATTTTTAGAGCCTTGATAATAGATACTATAGGACATAGTGGTCATCATTTTGCAAGTCTATCTTCCTAAGGGTGTTACGACAAGAGGGAGTTAGATTTATAGTCTAGATATTCTCTTAGGTGGAGCCTGATGTATTCTTTTTCTCAGAGAGAAGTCTTAACCATAGAACTAACATCTGTAGCTAGAGATTGGGCTTGGGATCAGGACCACAAGGCAGATCAACATTGTTTTAAGGATGATCAAGAAGGTTCCAGAGACATTTCTTAAGGTGGAAGGTCAAGGGGTAGGGGTGATACCCGAGGAGGAGGAAATTAAGGACATTTCTATGTAGTACCAATGAGGTTAGAGTTCAATGCCTCAAATGATGCCATTACAAATATGATTTCTCTATAACTACAATTGGTTTCAGCTTTGTTTGATCCTAGCTCTACTTATTCCTATGTATCAATTTATATGTTTAAGGCCTCTCATGTTAGAATGTATGAAAATGTAGGAGAATGGAAATCTAGGAATCTGCAGGGAAAGAGTATAAGCCTAATATATGGCTCATGGTTCAGTTTAGAAGTCATAGACTCGTCTTGTTGTTTAGAGGTATAGCGGTGAAAATTTTATTAAGTTCAAGGAGGGATTCATTATTATTGTTTACAGTCCGTAAAAGGAACTAAAGACTATACTATATATTTATGGTTTCTATGGTGCAATTCTAGTAGCCTTTGTTTGGTGACCATCAATGTAAGAATGGAGTTTACAAGTTGTACTTTCTTGTATAAGCCATGATTGGTGATCGTGGAATGGTGGTCTAAGTTGATGGAAATGGGTTTCTAATGTTCAAAGTACAAATAACAGAATGAGTCATACACTATGTTACAAGCCCTAAATTGGATCTCAAGTGGAGTTGCAGATATGATTTCAGAGGGGTCAAAATCCAATAGGACAATACCCTCATTATAGACCAGAGTATAATATACAACCCATAGATAAGCCTCGTACATTGGTTGCGAAAGGTTTAATGAGTGGTATTTTTGACAATTCGTAGTATTCTACGATAATGCTACATCATTTAAGCTTTAGAAAGTCCCCTTTCTAGACTTATACTATTTAAATTACCCCCCCCCCCCCATTTAATTTCATTCTCAAATTTCCCAAGTGTAAGACTCCCAAAAAACTTTTCAAGCTCTTCCATGGTGTCTAGAGAAAGGTTCAATCTACGGTTATTAAACACCTCATCTGTATTCACCAAATCATAGCAAGGTATGTTTGTTTGATTTGTGGAGTCCTTTCTTCCATGAAGCTCAAGTATTCCTCTTCTCTATTTACTTTCAAGTCATGAATATTTTATGAAATAGCATGAACTCCTTTCAAATGTTGATATTATGACATGTTTTTATATTATATGACCTAAGTTTATTGTGTTACTATAACATGTTATGGGGATTGATGATTTAAGGAATAGTTTTCATAATTCCCTAACTAGGGTTTTCTAAGTTTGTGGTGGGTTATTATGAATAGTTTCAAATGATAATAGTTTTCATGAGCCAAGCCTAGGTCCTAGCAGTAACACGAGGAATGAGACTCCTGAAGGAACCTCATACTAACACTATAGCATAAGAAGCATTCAAGGAAAATAAGATAAGATCAATATAAGCGGAAGCTAGTACTCATAATAGTCATAGCATAAGGAAGATCATATTATAAGAGTATGCAAGTCTAAAACTAAATCAAATGCATAGGTTCAAAAGATGCCTCTAACTCATGACATAAGATGGTGCTTCAGACAGGTCCTGGCTCACCTTGAGCATAAAGAAAATTTATATTTAATACAAAAACATGACTGAAGAATAAGATGAAAGGCCTTGTCCTCAAACCATGAGGGCTCACCAAATTTGGATCGCCCAAAAGCCTTGATCTAGCCACAAGGATGAAGGATATATAGGATCACCTACACTTGCATTGTGATATAATGTAGGCATAGAGTTATCATTAGTACATTTGAATGTACTATGTATGTGGACATTCAATGTAATATAGTCATTATAAAACCTATATTGAAATGTAGATGAACAAGGACATGTATATAGGATTGAATAAAAAAGATTACCATATCAAGTTTTCATGAAAGACCATGATCCATGAATGCCATAATACATAACATAAGTGGATATGTTACCATAGTTGACATATAAGACCATGTGAGCTATTAAATGGAATCTTGATGTTGCCTCTACACTAGACAAAGAATATTCTACTTGTCATGGTAGACTATACCCCAGATTGTGGGTGGTTGAACATAATCATCTATATTGGGCATAAACATAAACCTATGGTTGTATGTAGTTTTGAGATAAGTAGGTTTTATATAAGGACCATTCGGGATAGTCCCCCACCTCAAGTCACATTTGGTGCTAAGTTATCATCACAGAAAATACATATAAGAAGCATAAACATGCTTATAAAAGTAGCATCATGAGTCATAGTAAAGTCACCATTATGCATACATGGGCTTAAAAGGAAAATCATAATTTAAACATGCTTACATGGATAGGATAGTTCATTTATAACTTGTACATGATGGTGTATACACACCCTTTAATTCTTAAACACAAATCATAGTCATCATAATCATGTCATCATCGTATTTGACTTCAAATCATATTCATAACCATAATTGAAACAATGTTCATAACCAAGGTCTCATGTAGAAGCCTTGTGCGTGCATAATCTTGTTTGAGAAGTAAGACTAAAACATGGTTACATAAAATCCAAGCTTAAAACATGTTAATGAGATAGAAACATGCATAATCCTTAATGAAATAAGCACTTGAATCATAATTGAGATGACCGATCAATAATTTCATATTTCATAAGAACATGTAGGTTCAAAACTCATGAAAATCATTAAAATCAATAGGATAAGACTTGATTCATGGTTAAATGATCATTTTAGTACAACCCGTATCATAATTTCATCAATTTAACCTCAAAACAGAAAAGCCATACTTGAATCAAACTTTAAAGTCAAGAAAGTATATGAAGATATTGTGAGCTCTATGGTTGGAATGAAACCTAGGATGAATCCCACATACCTAGATTAGTAAGAAGAGTTTGAGAAGAAATCAACTTAGTCTTCAAACCCCAATTGAATCCAAAGATTGACTCTTGAATGTGAGGCTTGAAAGTGCTTTTAGAAGTTAAAATTAAGAGTCTAAGTATTAGGCTTGCAGGAGAAGTCACGTAATGACTAGGAACGGATTAGAAGTTTAAAGGAGTCATAAAACGTCCAAAATACAATTGAGGTTAAGGAAATTTACCTAAATACTCATTCTAAAACATCATCAAAAAGTGCCTAGGGAGCACCTCACGAGACCCCCTTCTAATAGTGGTGAGTACCACGGGCCGTGAAGTGGTTTGTGGTGGGGCATTTAGAAAATATAGTGGGGACCTTGAGAAAGGAACCCTCCATGAGACACACCACAGCTCGTGGTGTGCTTTGTTATGGCATGCCTTCAAGAATCCCTCAAGGTACCCTATGAACCAAAGCAACCAAGGGCCAAGACAACCTTGACGATGCACTTCATGTCTAATGAAGTGCTTCAATGGTCATAAAGGAGTCCTTGGAGATGCACCATGGCTAACAACCTCTTGAAACTTGTTTTCAATTATCGTTAAGGACATATGAAGTCCAGGTCCTTACATTATCTGCCCATTTGGGTTATTCGTCCTCGAATAAGATAGAACATAGGTTGAATGGATCAAATGAGTACAAAATGATTCAACGTGAATTCATATTACAAATTTAACATTTAAAACCTTGAAATCATCAAATTTAAGTTGAAAACATCGTTAAAATTAGGTTTGCGCAAATGTATGCATATTATGACATGAAGATATAAAAATGAAGGAATTCTTACTATTTGAGCACGAAGAATGTAATGACCCATAGTTTAGAGCCTAAGAGTGTAGAAAAAGTTTCTTTATAAATAACCTGGAGTCAGTTTACGAAGGTGACTCATAGCTTGTCGAAGAACTTATGGCCCATAGGTTGGTCCTTAAACATGAACTTCAAGAAAGAAAAAATATTTCAAAATATTGGGTAACCCATACACCCAACCATGAGCCAAAGATCAAAAGATGGGCGGTAAAATGGGTTTGTAATAGATGGGTTAGAAAATCAGTTTTAAGAGTTTTAGAAAAGTTAACAAGATGGACAGGGACTACAATCCATGGTTCAATCCACAGCCCATATGCGAGGCCTTCAGAGACTTCATCCGACAGTTTTATGAAGGGCAATTTTGTAATTTCCATAAATCCTATTCCTAAACTATGACTTTTTGTGGATCTAAAGAGACCTAAATTTTCCCTTAAAGCCCTAGGAACTCCTATTCTCTTCATTCTTCCAATTCCTACAATTTCCCAAGTTATTATTCTCTCTAGAAAAGGGTCAAGGCAAGCTAGGGATTTCAAGGTTCTTCCCAAAGTCTTCAAGTTAGTTCTTCCTAAGCTTTCTAAAGTATGTGAGTTGTATTTGTGGGTATCCTTTCACCCACAAGGTCCTTCATTATGTATTTTACCTTTTCTTTTATATTCCTTCAAGTTCATATGCATGCTTATGATGATTCCATGATGTTTTACGTTACTAAATGATCTTCATTATATCATCTGATGTTATACTAAGCATTTCCATGTATTTAGGTTATTGTTGAGGCCCCAATGATGACTTTTGCTAATGATAAAGTGTGGGATGCTTTACATGACTTTAAATAAGTATTTTTCATGATTTATGCATGGTTTTCTATTCATGATTGTTCTATTTAAAATCTTAGCCCACCTAGTGTCCAGTAAACCTTTGCATAAGTTACGATGATTAGTGATGTGCTGCCAAAATACAACCCTTTTGATGCTTAAAACATAGGTTTTGTGTGTTCTCAAAGTGATGTTAGTAGGTGTGATGAGTTTTTGTGTTATTTTTATAGGATTACATGAATTGGGGTTATTTTGGGCAAAGTTCTACAAAATTGAAGTTTTTTATGATTTATAAGTCACTCTACGGGTTGTGATTCACTCCACAAGCAGTAGGTCAATTTGTGAGTCAGGTCAAATGAAGGGCAAGGTTTTAGAAGTCACATCCATGATTCATTAATTGAGACATAGAAGTTTTCTTGAGCCGTAGGTAGGTCTCATAGGTTGACAATAGATTTTGTGCATTGAAAGGATACAAAGCCCATGTATGGGTCCTGGTTCCTCATACAGCCTGTAACCTTTCCCGTTTTACCTGCCAATTCTAGTTTTTCTTTTTTGTTTTGGATTTATTTTTTACTTATTATAAATAGGTTTTTAGGTTATTTTTCACATATGTGATATGAGAGGTCAGAGAGAGAATGTGAGAGAAAATTGAGCACTCAAAATCTTGTGATTATTTTGGATCTATAACATTGTGATTTCTTGTGAAAATTTGGATTTCTTGTTCTTTAATTCATCATTGTAAGTGTTTAATTATACAATTATATATCATGATTTTTTTCATCTACAATGATCATGCATAACTAAATCCATAACTAGGGTTGTGGGAACCATGAAGAACTAACAAAGAGAAATCTGATTAATCTATAGTTCTTGGAAAGTGTGCATATATGTATTAGTTATGCCCTTCAATGTGAATTCTTTTTAATGGTTGCCAATGTTAGAACTTTCCCGAATTCTTATCGACGTGATCAAGGTGGTAATAAATGGGAAAATGGAATAATTAACTGGATACGATGCAATCCCTCTTATCTAATAAACCTAACTGGATCAAGGGGTTGTTAACTAGAAACAAAGGTAAGGGTTAGCAATCTCACATTGCGAGGATAGATTAAATCACGTAGTGAGATTTTTCTCCCTCTTGGATCAAAGGGTTAGGTGAACTTAACTTACCGTTATACATGCTACACATTGAATAAGATTAGAATTATCAGGTTATACTAATTTAGGGTACCTGTAACAACCCAAAAATTTATAAAACTTTATCGATGCGTATTTCACTGATTCCAAGCATGGTAGGTATGTTTTATGGTTGTCATGTGTCCCATTTATCAATCCATGGTCAAAGGAATTCCATTGGTTGAGTTTTTCATGTGACCGTTGGGATGGTCAACTTTAACTAATCATATCTCTTAGCAGAAAAAGAACTGGGGTGGTCCATAACCTATAAAATTGAGTCTCTTGAGTTAGCTTCCCAACTCACTTGGTTTCACTTTATTTGGAGTTCGTATGAAGAAGTTATGGCCTTTTTAGTAAGACTGTCTGTGCAGGGTTTTTTCTGGAAAATATGACTAAGGCATAGCATTACGGGACACCATATGGGTTGTGATCCACCAAATGGCTCATGTAGGTGTCTCGTGGTCCTGAATACAAGGTGTAATAAAGGGATTTTTGAAGGTCTTGACCCAAGGATTGATTCTAAGTATAAGGTTAGCGTTCCGGAGTTCATGTAAACAAAATGGAAACCCTCATGGGCCGTTTGAGCCTTGATGAGTCGTGTGACTTCATGCTGCCAAATCTTCGCTGGAAATTGGACAAGTGAGGTTCCACAGACCACTTCATGGTCCATTTGAGGCCTCACGGTCCGTATAGCCTCTTGTATGGTCATTGTAGTGAAAATTTTCTAAGTATGGAATTACCGTCTCGGACCTTCGCTAGTGGAAATTTTTCTAAGTGTTGCTCCACGGATGGGTTCACAACCCATGTAACTTCCCCTTTCTAAGGCTCGTTCATTAATGGTTTAATTGTAATTTTTGTGATTCCCTAAGGTTGTTTTAGTCTTCCTAAGCCCTCTTAAACATAAGATTTAGCCTATACACCTTCATTCCTATTCAAATTTATTTCAAACACTTTGGTTATTCTTTACTCTCTCCTAAAATCTCATCTCAAGTAATACTTGAAGATTCAACTTATGAATTCGAGGAATCCATATTTTGCAATCATTTTTCTCTCTAAAGCTTCTAGCTATTCAAGGTATGTGGGATTGATTCATGGTTCGCTTTCAACCATGAAGATTCCAAAACTCTTTTACACTTGCTTTTATAAAATTTAAGCTTACTTTAAATATGGTCTTTAAAATCATTGTTGATTTGATTAAATTTAACTGTGGGTTGTACTTATGTGATGATTTTGAAGTGATTTAAGTTCAATTATCAGGGATTAACAATGAGATTATGAAGATTCAATTATGCAAGTTCCTTTTATTCATAAATTCAAGCATGGGTGGTATGAATTATGTTTTTAATTGTGGATCCCATTATGATTTAAGAATGAATCCATCTTATTATGATGGTTTAAATGTTGATCTCTATTACCCATGTTATTCATACATTATTCATGCCTTTTGCATTCATGATCATGGATTTTTATGAAATTATGATATGGGCTAAGTCCCAAAGATGTTTATGACTATGTTTTCAAGCAAAGAATGGGTATGACAAGGTTGTGATCATACTATGTTTATGATATGGCTCTTTGACCAAATGATGGGTATTTACACCATATGTATATGTTTAAAGGAGCATTGGATTAAGGTTGAAGGCGAGGTGGACTATCTACAAGGTTTCATACTCTTTTCTTATACCTATGTGAAGAATGGAGCTATTCCTATGCATGAAAGTATGTCATGAAGAATTATTTGACTTTTTAGTCACGTATGCATGAAAATAAGGAAAGTGATTTGGCTTTTAAGCCTAATTATGCATGGTTATGATTTCAAAAGTACTTATCCTCTTTTCAAAAGCATGTATATATATATGCATTCTTATGGGATGATAGTTTAGCACTGAGGGATTAGAGGCGGGGTGGACTATCTCAAAGGGTCCATACTCCTTTTCTTCAAACTATGAGCCAAACATGGGTTCATGTTTATGCATCTTAAGAGATGATTATATTAAGAATGGATCTACCTTTGGCAAGTAGGTCACCTCTTTATTCATTGTGGGGTAGATGACGGAGTTCCAACTTATAGCTCACTTTGTTTTGTGTCGGTTGCGGTCCTATACTATTATGTTTATATGACTAAGCATTCATACATCATGAATTTTATGTCATATTGATATTGTATCATTTCTTATATTCTACTCTCTATATATGTGTCCTTGTCATATAACATTGGTTTACAGGTTATTCGTGTCATATGCATTGCATACCCACATATTTAGTGCATTCAAATGTACTAATGCATACTCTTTTGCCTGTTTGATCTAACCATGTAGGGATTGGAGACTACATTTATCCACCTCATGATAGTTAGCTTAGATCTCTTAGTATGACTTGTGGTAAGTCTTATGTTCCAAGCACAATAACCACCGTCTATCTAGCTCTTATGTTATGTTAATTATGTCTTTACTTTAAGTGTGAGCCCAGGACATATCTTGGGCCCCGCCCTAAGTTAGATTAGAGGCATTGTAGGACATTATGGAGTTCTTCGTACAAGTATGTTATGTGTATATTTGATATTCTATGGTTAAGTATTATGTATGGATGTGACAATTATGCTTATGCTATTATGATATGTTTATATGAGAATGTGCTTATGTGGAAAGTCCCAAGTCCCTTCTTGTCCCCATAGTGTGAGTCATAGTTACCCACCCCTAAGAACTTATTTGCTAAATGCTATGTGATTTATGAAAATCCCATCCCCAATGACATCCCTATAGATTGAGTCCAAAGTCATGTAATCCTTTGGAATTATGTGTGTATTATTTAATTATGTCCTTCCGAACTAATGATATGTAAAATGTTGCTAAGAGGCTTGACTAAGGAATCTTGAGTTGTCATTCACCATGTCACGCCTAGGCCCTACCCATACGGGTCATGACAAAGATGGTATCATAGCACTAGCTTTATAAATGCTCCTTGGAGTCCAACATACAACGTCGGGTATAGTGTAATTCATGTGTGTGTTGTGCACCATACCTATGAGCGAAAGGCTATAGCGATGTTTTAGGAATTGTCTCATTTTATCATCCCTTATGTCGTACTATGAACCATTTGTTAAGATTTCCTGATTTTGTTGTTTTTTTGTCACTCTTACATAAGATGCCTCCACGTAGAGCCCCTCTCCCTAGATAGGCCCTAGTTGATGAGGAGCAAGTCCCTCAAGAGCCTATAGAGGAGAAAATGACTCAAGTTGAATTCCAAAATATTTTTCCTATGTTGTCTCAAGTGGTGACCAACAAAACTTGATTGACTAATCCTCCTCTTGGTCATACCCCAATCTCTAGGGTGAGAGATTTCACTCGGATGAATCCTCCGGAGTTCTTTGGTTCAAAAACTTATGCAGATGCCCAACACTTTATTGATGAGCTCACGAAGGTGTTGGCTGTTATGGGTGTGAGTTATAAAGAGAAAGCTGAACTACCTGCTTATTAGTTGAAGGATGTGGCTCAGGTGTGGTACAATCAGTGGTTGGTTGAGAGGGTTGCTGATGTTAAAGTTGATTGTGAAGAGTTTAAGTTTGCATTTTTGGATCATTTCTATAATGACCTAAACATTTTTGAACTTCTTAATGGTTAACCAAGGTTAGTGTTGAACTCGTCATGGTTCAATTTCGGTAGTCATGGGTTGTATTTAAGTGGCCAGATTTAAAGGAATTATTTTGTTGGAAGGTTGTAAGTCCGATTAGGCAGTATGGACTTTTAAAATCCATATCTCTTGGTATGAGATGAACTGTGCGGTCTATTATATATCAAATCCAAGCTCTTTGAGTTATCGTTATAGAGAAACTAGTTTCACTCGATTCGGAGTTCTAATGTCGATGTTATGGCCTTTGCAGTGTGACTACCCGTATTCAGAAGTATACTGGAAAAAAGAATTCAGAATGGAGTTGAAGTGAGGGACCACAGACCGTTTGGTGGTTCACGGTCCATGGTGTGTCCCGTGGGTTATTCCATGGAGCTTCCTTGGAGGTTGGACCAACACCCAGACCAGGTGGAACTCCATGGACCATTTCACGATCCATGTGAGCCTTCCCGGTTCATGAAGGGCTTCCACGAAGTGTTCCAGGGAACTTGTCAAGTCTTGGGGCTGGACTACAGACCAAGTGATTCTTCACGGACTAGTACAAGGTCCGTGTGCAACTACACGGTCTGTGAGGCCCCCCCGTGAGTTGATCCAGAAATTCCCTCGAGATTTCAAGCTGAAGCCAAACAAGTATGGTCTCACAGACAGGTTCGCGGTCCGTGAACCTGTACACGACCCCTGGGTGGCCTTCCGTGAGACCCTATTTTATGATCCTATCCATTTCATTAATGGTTAATTCATAATTTAGTTCAATCTCATGCCCCTTTTAGCCTCTCTAAAGTCTCTTAAAACCCCCAAATCAAACTCTAATCTCCTTTAATTCATCCTTACACCCTTCAAACCTCACCAAAATTCTCTTAATCCTCTTGACCTCTATTGATGAAAGCTTGAAGAAATTTAGGAAAAATCATCCTTCTTGCAAAATCATTCAATTCTATTAGCTAATCTCAAGGTATGTGAGATTGATTCATGGATCCCATTTCATCCATGAAGACCCAAGGTTCCTTTTCTTTAAATTATGAATTTAAGCTTTCTTTAATTACAGATTCTTTAAATTTTGATATATTCAATTGAATTGAGTTGTGAGCAGTAGAAATTAGGTGATTTAAAGTTGATTTAACTTTGGATTCTATAAAATTTCATTTGAATTTATGAGGGTCAAATTATGCATGTCCCCTTACTCTTGAACTATGCATGGGTAGTGTTCAAATGATAATTTAAATGTTGATTTAACTTGAATACCTTATGGAATACTCTTGATTTGAATTTAAAGTATGAATTCTAGTA
This sequence comes from Solanum aculeatissimum, assembly GCA_038996855.1. Taxonomy (NCBI): domain Eukaryota; kingdom Viridiplantae; phylum Streptophyta; class Magnoliopsida; order Solanales; family Solanaceae; genus Solanum; species Solanum aculeatissimum. The sequence goes on along the minus strand of JBCEWC010012646.1, from coordinate 2,242 downwards.
CCCATGCTATTCTCATCGTCACTCATGGCATTTTTATGCATGATCATGGATTAATGAAGCTTTTGATGTGGGCTAACTCCCAAATATATTTATGACTACGATTTTGAACAAGTATGGGTTATGAATGGAATGTGATCACATAGTGTCAATGATATGGTTCTTTGAGAAACTGTGCGTGTTTACACTATCATGTTTGAGAAGTATGGAGCTACTCTTATGCACGAAAGTATGATCATGAAATGTATTTGACTCTTGTTAAGTATGCATTAAAGTAATAAAAGTGAATTTGGCTTTTAAGCCCAATTATGCCTGGTTTGATGTTCAAGTGTAAAGTTTCCATTTTAAAGGATGTATATGTATACGTATTCTTGTGAGATGTGGACTTAGCACCGAGGGATTGGAGTTAGGGTGGGCTATCTCCACAGGGTCCATACTTCTTTTCGTCAAACTATGTGCCAACATAGGTTGCTACCGAAATAGGTGTTGTTCCTGTAAGGTATGCCTTGGTTTGATATGATATGATATGATATGTTATGGAAATACTTCCAAAATAACTAGGTCTTAAGGAAGGTGGCCATCACACCAAAATGACTGGGTCATAAGGTGTGGTGCAGGTTACATTTGGAAAGTAACCTTCTCCGTGTTGTATTTCACATGGATTTGAGATGCCGATTATGGTTACATCCCCTCTATACTATAAGCATTATGGAACTTCATGCATCATGGTTATCATGGCATATTGATATACTATTCTTCCTTATATTCTCTTTCTATGTATGTGCCCTTATCATCTAAGTTGTTTATAGGTTTATGTGCATATGTATTTGCATGACCGCATACTTAGTGTTTTATTGTTCTAACCCATACTCTTTGTCTACATGTTCTAACCATGTAAGGACCGATGATGAACTCTATCTTTCGTTGGATGACAAATGATAATCCTTGAAGCTACTTGCTTGTGGTGAGCTTTTTTGTTCAAGGGAATAGCTATTTTCAATCTTCCTTGTATTATTTTATTTTCCTTACATTATGAGTTGAGGATGATCCCGGATTATATTGATGCCCCGTTCTATCTTATGTAGAGGCTATGTTGGACATGTTAAACTCTTTCACATTGTATTATATTTTGTTGAGATATTATGGCTATTGAGATTTGGTTATGGGAATGATGTTCCGATTATGCTTATGATTATATATTGGACTTGTAAATTTCGAGAATATGCTTATAAGGAAAGTCCTCTAACCCAGTATGCCCCATAGCTTGAGTCTTACTTACTCGCCCCTTAGAAATACTTGTTATGTGCTATGTGATCTATGTTCATTCCACTCTAAGAAACATCCCCATAGCTTGAGTCCAAATCCCAGTTCTCCCAAGAAATTTGTGCTATGTGTTTACTTTTCAACGCTTCCAAATGGATGATGTGAGTAATGATGCTATGATGGCTTGATCGAGGACTTTTGGGTTCTCCTTTGCCATGTCACATCTAGGCCCTACTTTTGGGTCGTGACAAAGATGGTATCCGCCCCCTATGATTGTAAATGATCCTCGGAGTCCAACATGCCGTGTCAAGTTAAGTCTTGTTCATGGGTGTGATGCGCGCCACACCTATGAGCGAGAGGTTATGAAGAGGAGTTAAGAACTTTTCACTTCATTGTCCCTTGTGTCATGCCCTGTACTATTTATAAGATTCCCTAAATGTTGGTGTTCTTATCGCTCTTTCAGAAGATGCCTCCCAGAAGAGTTTCCCTCCCCCATCAGTCTCCCGGCTACGAGGGACAAGTCCCTCAGGCACCGCTAGAGGAACAAGTGACCCACGTCAAATTTAGAAATGTGGTTTCTATGTTTACACAAGTGGTAGCAAACCAAGCCCAGCCAACCAATCAGGTGAATGTTAGTACTCTGGCTTCTAGGGTGAGGGACTTCACCCGGACGAACCCTCCAGAGTTCTTTGGCTCAAAGGTGGATGAGTGATGAGTCGCGAAAACTCTCATCATTTGACACTTTTCTAGCTAGAATCTTTACGAATCCTCAAGCAAATTGTTGCGTTTAATGTTTGTGTACTGTATTGTGCAGGAAAATCAGGCGAAGCATGAGAAAAGAGCAATCTGAAACAAACTGTGGCCAAACGGACAGTTTCACGGACCGTTTAGTGTTTAACGGGCCATGGGACTAGCCGTTAAACATAACAGAAAGGGCCTGCGCAGAGAAGCAGCAAAAATGGGCCAAGTGTAATCAAACGAG
>JBCEWC010012645.1:0-15689 GCA_038996855.1 Solanum aculeatissimum | reverse complement strand
AATGGCTAGTGTAATGTAGACAGAATTATGGCCTTTATAATCTGCATTCAAAATGTATTAACAGATCAGATGAACCTTCTGTTTCATTTCGTAAAAAGAATTTCAACCTTTTGTTGGTTTTTATAAAATCTTTGATTGAGAGTTAAAGGTCGTATTGACTCTTAGTTGCTTTCACGCTTATTGTTTTTCACTTCTCTTAAGTTTATCCTAGCTTGTGTTCTCTTTCCTTTTCAACCACCGCTGAACTGTGTCACTAAGATGGACCTCCGTTCTAACTAGACATTTTAGGACCTTGACATTCTTATTTAGGAGATCATGCACTTTCAAAAGATTTCTTGAACCTTACTCCATTTAATATATGTTTCCTACATGGACTACATTTACATTATTTTGTAGAATCTCCCTCATGAGGTATCTAAACTTCTTCTTGTGCAATCTCCTATTGGCAGTGTATTTGTAATTGATGCAAACACTATCCATTATCATTTATCTTAGTGAGATTTACAATTTATTGCATACTGTATTTTCATGTGATGAATTTGGTCTGCCTTTTTTGCAGTCATCTTCTTGTTCGTTGGCGTTGAACAATCTTGCCTACTTTGGTACTAGCAGGTTTTTCCCGAAGCTTTATGTATCTCTGTCTTCTCTTTTCTATTTACTGTAGCTTCAGTCTATTCTTAAAGATATAACCATTTCCAGCTTTAGCATTTATTTTGTCATAGTTTACTCATCTAAACACACGTGTATCAACTGATTATTCCTGAAGTTTTCATCCTTCTTTATTCCCTATGACCGTCTCTCTAAATGTTTCTGGTATTGTATCACCTATAACAATAGATATATATTTAATAGACATGATAGTATAGTAAAATGATAAGAAAACTAAACAAATTTTAGTATCTGATGGCATCCATGACTTGGAGCTTTAATTATGATGTACAGGAGCAATTCCACTTCTTTTACTAGGACGCACAATAAAAAACCTGATATCTCATCTCATTCTCCACTACCTAAGTTATGGACATACAACCCTAGCCCTAGCCTTTGTCCTTGCTATTCAAGCTCTCCTATCTACTTGTTTTTTCGCAATCGCCATCTCTGTCTCATCTTGGATATCAAGAGCCTACAACATACACAATCACTGGGCTCAGTATATATGTTATGTATATTTCGGCCATACTAGTTAATATGTTTTTCCAAACTGTACATATTAATAAGTTTTTCCTTATAAAAATTCTAGTATTTGGATTCTAGTGAAGATGCATCTCTGCACATGTCATCTCAATTTGAATGGTTCTTGATTCCTTAGTTATCATTTAAAACATATGCTATGTCAAGTAATAGTGTGTCATTCAGAGACTAGAACTATTGTTTTTCTCACTAGATTATGAATGCTAAATCATAAGGAAGTTTGTTAGATATTTCTATCCAAGAACTCTTCTAAGTATCAGATTCTAGCCAGACTTCCAAAAATTAATTTGATTGCTTCACTAAAGTTAATATGTTGTTACATGGACTATTTAAATGAGATATAAGACCTAATTTCCTTTCTTCAGAAATTCCAAGCATAAATATAGTATGCTTTTATGTGACTTCTAGTTTGATCCTTTTTGTATGGATATCAATTCCATATGAACTATGAATGTATTATTTTTCCTATTTGAATTACTTCAAACTATTTGAGTTAGTTTTTGATATAATTTGAATTATGTGTGTGGTCTAAGAGAGTTTTGATTATGGCATGTGAAATAGGCTTATATGTGATTAGAGAAAAATATTGCATAGTAATGCTAACTTGCATCACCTATGCATCATTAATCAAGTGTGGGCTAAGCTAGGATAACTATGTGAACATATCCTAAACAAAATATTTGCTACTTGTTAAAATGTGCAACTGAGCTCCTTCATTTAATGGTGTTAGGTGATGTTGATCGTCCATTGTGATGTCTCTTACGATACTTTTTGTGAACTGAATCTAACATAGGATGTTCCAAGGGATCGATATATTTTTTTTTAGGAAAGGTAACTGTATTCATTTCAAAGAGTTCATCATCCCAACAAATGATGAATGGAAACTTACAACCTCAAACAATTCATTTTGATTACCTTTACACCAAAAAAACAAAAAACTTAAACAATTCATTTTTATTCTCTGCAAACTTGATTTTTGGCCCTCAAAACATCTTGAGTTTCTCTGTTTCCAGAGAGTCCACTAAATGCAAGAAGGGATGGTTTTCCACCAGTGTTCTTCCTTTTTTCTGCTCCAATTCCTCTCAAGATGTTAAGTAACTCCTTTGTTGTGGCAGGCATCACCCGATTAACTCCCAGTATAGCAAGAACCATATTCCATAAAGTCCTGGCTATTTTGCAGTATAGGAAAAGATGATCATTCACTTCAACTTCCTTCCCACACATTACACATCTTGAATTGATCTGCCATCCTTTTTTCTGTAAGACATCATGGGTTAAACAGGCTTTTCTAAGTACTAACAAGGTGAAACAGGCAACCTTTGGGGGACTTTTAGTCTTCTAAGTCAGTTTCCAAGGACTCCTGTCATGCCCTGGCTACAAAGAGTTGAGGCTCCAATAACAAGACTTAACTGTAAACAACCCCTTGGCTTGAATTTTCCATCTCACACTATCAAGTCTCATGGACAAGCCTGGGTGTGAGTGGATGATTCCTAGAAACCTAGCAAAGTCCCCGACCTCCCAGTCATTAAGAGCTCTTCTGAAGATTAAATACCACCCTTGTGGGCTCCAGACATGGGCAACACAGGCCTCCTTTTGTAGACTTAGAGTATAAAGTTGAGGGAAGGAAACTCTAAGACTACCCTCTCCAACCTATATCTCATTCCAAAAATCAGTCTTCAGACCATTTCCCACATTGATTGAAATGTTGTTATTGAAATTAGTCCATAGTCTCCTTATGGTTTTTCACACACTGTATCCAAATGTGCCCAGAGCTTCCATAGTAGTCCATTGAGAGAGTAAACCATATTTCCCTTCTATGTATCTTCTCCAGATGGCCCTTTCTTCTACGCAGAATCTCCAAAGCCATTTCTGCAACAGAGAGTTGTTCTGCTTGCTGAGGTTCCTCAGGTTTAGACCCCCTTGTTGCGTGTTGAGCGTTAAAACCTCCCATTTTACTTGATTATATCCTATCTTCTCCTTTTTACCCTGCCATAGGAAGGATTTCCGCACCCTGTTGAGTTTCCTTTCTATGATCTTTGGTATAGGGAAGAGACTCATCACATATGTTGGCATACCATCCAGAACTGACTTGGTGAGGGTCAATCATCCTCCCAACGAAAGATATTGACTTTTTCATCTGGATAATTTCTTTTCACACCTTTCCAGTACCCGCTTCCATGCCTCTAACTCCTTGTTTTTGGCACCCAGTGGAAGCCCTAGGTACATGGTTGACAAGGAACCCACATGGCAGCCTAGAACTTCAGTTAACTCCAGTAGATTCGCTTCCTGATTAACAAGAAAGATATGACTCTTTTCCTAGTTCACATGAAGCCCTGAGATCCCTTCAAATATTGTTAGAATGACCCTCAAGTGTCTCACCTGGCTTGTTTCTGCATCACAAAATATTAGGGCATCATCTGCATAAAACAGGTGAGCTACTTCTAGATCCTCTCCTCAACTTGTCTCAGCACTGAAACCTCTCACCTAAGGGATCGATATATGGAGCATGAAATTCATTCTAAAAGTAAAAAAAGAGATGTAGGATTTCTTATAAAATGAATACAATGTACTCTTTTAGTACTACAAAACGAAGCTCTTCAAGTTATCTTCGTAACGTAATTGGTTTCACTCAAATTGGAGTTTGTATGTGGAAGTTATGATCATTTTAGTGGGGCTGTTCCTGGAATAAAGTGTTCTGGAAAGGGAGGGCCAAAGTTGGCTGAGGTAGGGACATACGGGAGGGGCCACGAGCTGTGGGAGGGCTCACAACCTGTCAGGGGCATCCGTGGGTTATTCTAGAAAATGGTCTAGGTGAGGGACCAAGGTCGAAACCAAATAAGGCTCCACGGACCACCTCAAAGTCTGTATGATACCTCACGGTCCATGAAGGCCTCCGTGGAGTGGTCTAGACACTCATGAGACCCCAAGGCCAAGACCTCAGGCCTCCACGGACTAGCGAACGGTCCGTGTGTAGCTTCACAGACCGTAAGTCCTATCGTGGGGTGATTCAGAAAATCTTCCAAGATTTCAAGTCAGGGCATGAACCACGTCAAGACACATGGAAGGGCTCACACTCCATGAGTCACTACACGGATCGTGTAGATGCTTCCGTTAGTAACTATTTCAGTTATCTTCTCCGTTTTATTAATGGATAAATGGTAATTTTACTTACCCCTAGTGCCATTTTAGCCTTTCTAAATTCTCCTAAAACCCCTAAATTGAATCCTAACCCCATCTAATTCATTAAGACTCTGAATTCATCTCCCAAATTCTCTTAATTTTCTCTCATCTACCATTGAAGACCAAACTTGAAATTAGGCGAAATTCAAGTCTTCATCAGAATCTTCTCAATCTTCTTGTTAAATTCAAGGTATGTGGGTTTGATCCATGGTTTTTCTTTCAACCATGAAGACCCAAAATTATTTTCTCAATTTTTGATAAATTATTCTTTTTCTTGAAATGGGTCTTTTGAATTAAGAATGATTTAGTGCAATTGAATTGTGGGTTGTTCTTATTTAATAATTTCAAGATGAACTAAGCCCCTAATTGATGAATTACTTAGATTCAAGATGGTAAAAGTATGGATGTCCCCTTACTACTTAATTTATGCATGGGTAATGTTAAATTGAGGTTTAATTGTTGATTTAACTTTGAATTTCTTATGGATTCTTCTTGATTTGGATTTAAATTATGAATTCTAGTACCCATGCTATTCTCATCATCAATCATGACATTTGCATTCATGAACATGGTTTTCAAGAAGGATATGATGTGGGCCTAGTCCCAAATATGTTTATGACTATGATTTTGAACAAGTATGGGGCATGACAAGAATGTGATCACATAATGTCTATGATATGGCTCTTTGATCAACCATGGGTGTTTACTCCAATATGATATGATAAGATATGACAATTATGGAGCTACTCTTATGCATGAAGTTTGACATGAAAGTGTATTTGGCTTTTTAGCCCAATGAAGCATAATTATGAAATATGTTTGACTTGTTAGTCACGTATGCATGAAAGTAAAGCAAGTAATTTGGCCTTTAAGTCTAAATATGTATGATTTGATGTAAAGTGTTTTTGTTTCATTTTAAAGGCATGTATATGTATAAGTTATCTTGTGGGATGACGACTTAGCACCGAAAAGGATTGGAGAAGTAAGTGGGCTATCCCCAACGGTCCCACTCCTTTCCCTCAACTATATGCCAACATAGGTTATGCTACTGAAATGGGAGGGTCGTAAGGTATGCTATGATATGATAAGATATGATATGATATGTTATGAAAATCCTTCCGAAATGATCGGGTCGTAAGGAAGGTGGCAATCACATGAAAATGCTCGGGTCGTAAGGTGTGGTGTAGATTACCTTTGGCAAGTAATCTTCTCTCATCTGATGGGAGGCCTCATCAGGCAAGTTCTTTTTGTAGCTCACATGAGTTTGGATGTCCGTTATGGTCACATCCCCTATATTATAAGCATTATGGCATTTCATGCATCATGGATTTCATGGCATCTTGGTATACTATCCTTTCCTATTGTACGTTATGCTATGTGATACTTGTAATGATATGGATATCTATGTTAAGTGATGGTATCTTTTGTTATGCTTTCATTTTCACTTATGCTATTATGATATGATTGGATAGGGAATGTGCTTATGTGGAAAGTCCCTAACCCTGCTTACCTCCATAGCTTGAGTCATACTTACCCTCCCCTTAGAACGTAATTGTTATGTGCTATGTGTTTCATGCTTATCCCATTCCCGGAAATATCCCCATATGTTAAGACTAAAGCCCCAGAAGTCCCTAGACTTATGTGCTATCTTTTTATTATACGTTCTTCCGAACCGATGATGTATGTGATGATGCTATGATAGCTTGATCGAGGATTCTTGGGTTCTCCTTTGCCATATCACACCTAGGCCCTGCTCTCGTGTCGTGACAATAAAGCTTCATAAGGTGCCATTTTGATTCTTGAATGGTTGCTACTATTATAGGCAAATTCAATAAGTGACAAATGTTAAGCCCAACTACCCTTGAAGTTGAACAAACAAGCTGGCAACAAATCTTCAAGTGTTTGAATTGTGCATTCTGCTTCACCATCCATTTGGGAGTGAAAGGTTGTACTTAAATTCACTTGTGTTCCCAAACTCTTTTCAAATGACTTCCAAAATGTTGTAGGAATTGAGCTCCCTGATTACGTATAATAGAGTTTGAAATCCTATCACGACCTAATCCTAGGGCCTTGTCATGACCCAAAATTTGATTGCGACTAAAGATGATAAAATAAAGTGGAAACAATCACAACATATCTTAAGAAATTCTCAAAACCTGTAGTCATGAGTACAAGAGCATCTAAAGAAGTGCAATAGAGTAAATACAACTGCCTCAATGAAATATAAAGTTGATAATATTTGATACAAAGTTTAAAACGAAACAACAAAGAATATCCCAAAGATCCACGATGACTCGAATTCGGAGCCTCATCAGTAAGATATTGATAGATGCAAAAAATCTCAAATAGAGTGAATCAACTACACGGGTCCCTATAATCGATCTGTAGAGAGGAAACAAAGTAGAGGTGAGTACACAAAAATATGGTAATGACTAGGTTGGTCATTTTTTGCCTTATCTATGAAAATTATTATTTTACCCTTTTGTAAGTTGCTTTAGGCCTATTTTGAACTATTTGTATTGTTGGAACTAAATGTTGAGTTTTTAAAATGAAAAGTACGAGTCATGGAACTTTTTGGACGCTTAAATTGTTGAAAAAAATAAATGTTTGTACCATTTTGTGTTTCTGGTGTCGGATCTGGGATATGCCAATCTAATTAGCTCCGGGACGTTAAAAATGCACTAGGAGAAGTTACAAAACTAAATTTGGAGTTAATATGAGGTTTTAGCCCCAAAGTTGTATTTTGAGTTGTTACTGGAACCAAAGTTTGATTTTGGTCAACATTCAGACTTCGGAAGCTCTGATCAAAATTTTAACAGTTCCAGTAGTTATGGATGGTAAACCTAATGCTAGAAATAGACTTATAATATTTTTCTGAGTTGTCGAGGACAGTTTTAACATTTTGAGTTTTAAACTAGTTTATATGAGTTGCATTGGTAAATATGACGGGAGGACTTGAAATTGATTTATGATGATTATGTTAGTCGGGATTGTTATTTTTGGTGTGGATACATATATGGTTTGTGAAATTCTAATTCTAAATGAGTTTGAGGATCCTTTCCAAGTAAGGAATTGTCAGGACCCGAGAGTAGGTCCTAGATATCACATGGCAAAGGAGAACCTGAGAGTCCTCAATCAAGCCATCATAGCATCATCACATACATGATCGGTTCGAAAGCGCATACATTAAACAAATAGCATTTAAGTCTAGAGGATTCCGAGGCTTATGACTCAAGCAATGGGGATCTTGCCAGGAATGGGATAAACATGAATAACATAGCACATAGCAATTATATTCTAAGGGGCGGGTAAGTATAACTCAAGCTATGGGGGCAAGCAGGGTTAGGGACTTTCCACATAAGCACATTCCCAAGCCAATCATATTAATATCATTACAAGTATCACATAGCATAACGTTCAATAGAGTCGATATGTCCAACAATGCCTTTACATAAGATAAGACGGGGCCTCGACATAATCCGGGCTCACCCTCAAGTCATAAAGTAAAGGAACATAAAGTAAAGACAAGGGTAGATGCAAGTGGGTGTTGCCATTGGAGTATACGGCTCACCACAAGCAAAACTTCAAGAGTCTTGATTAGCCGTCTACCGGAGGATGAAAGTCACCTTCGTTCCCTACATGGTTAGAACATGTAGACAAGAGTATGGGTTAGCTCATAATAATGCACTAAGTATGCGGGCATGCAATGCATATGAACATGAACCTACAACAAACTATATGGCAAGGGCACATACATAGAAGGAAAATATAGGAAAGAATGGTATACCAAGATGCCGTGAAACCCATGATGCATGAAATGCCATAATGCTTATAGTATAGAGGATGTGACCATAACCGACATTCAAACTCATTTGAGCTACAACATGAACTTTCCCGATGAGGCCTCCCATTGGATAGGAGAAGATTACTTGCCAAAGGTAATCTACACCACACCTTACGACCCGGTCATTTCGGTGTGATGGCCACCTTCCTTATGACCCGGTCATTTCGGAAGGATTTACATAACATATCATATCATATCATAGCAAACCTTAAGGGCCTCCCATTTCGATTGCTTACCTATGTTGGTACATAGTTGAGGGAAAGTAGTGGGACCCTTGGGGATATCCCACTTACAACTCTAATCCTTTTTAGTGCTAAATTGTCATCCCACAAGAATACGTATACATATACATACCTTTAAAATAGAACGGAAACACTTGACATCATAATCATGCATAATTAGATTTAAAGGCCAAATACACTTTCATCTCAAACTTTATGCATAGGAGTAGATCCATACTTGCCAAAATCATATTGGTGTAAACACCCATAGTTGCTCAAAGAGCTAAATCATAGACATTATGTGATCACGTTCTTGTCATAACCTACACTTGTTCAAAATCATAGTCATAAACATATTTGGGACTTAGCCCACATCATATACTTCTTGAAATCCATGTTCATGCATGCAAATACCATGATTGATGATGAGATTAGCATGGGCAATTAGAATTCATAAATTAAAATCATAATAAGAAGAATCCATAAGAAATTCAAAGTTAAATCAACAATTAAACCTCAATTTAACATTACCCATGCATAAATCTAATAGTAAGGGGACATACATACTTGTACCATCTTGAATCAAAGCAATTCATCAATTAGGGGCTTAATTCATCTTGAAATCATTAAATAAGAACAATCCACACTTCAATTGCACTAAGTCATTCATAATTCAAAGACCCATTTAAAAAAATCATATTTTATCAAAAATTGAGGAAAGGATTTTGGGTCTTCATGGTTGAAAGAGAAACCATTTATCAAACCCACATATCTTGAATTTAACAAAAAGATTGAGAAGATTTTGATGAAGAATTGTATTTCCCCTAATTTCAAGCTTGGTCTTCAATGGTGGATGAGAGAAAATTGAGAGAATTTGGGAGGTGAATTGAGAGCTTGAATGAATTAAAGGGGATTAGGGATCAATATAGGGGTTTTAGGAGACTTTAAAAAGGCTAAAATGGTCCTAGGGGTAATTAAAATTACCAATTAACCATTAATGAAACGGAGCAATTAACTAAAATAGACATTGACGGAAGCATCCACATGGTCCATGTAGTGGCTCACGGACCGTGAATCCTACCGTATGGCTTGACTTGGTTCATGCCCTGGCTTGAAATCTTGGAAAACCTTTTGGATCACTTCACGATAGGACTCACGGTCAGTGAAGCTGCACATGGACCGTACACTGGTCCGTTGAGCCTCTCTTAGTCTAGAGTCCTAGCCCTGGGGCCTGGGCAGTCTCTGGACCACTCCACGAGGGCCTTCACGGACTATGAGGCATCACACAGACCGTGAAGTGGTCTGTGGAGCCTCACTTGGTTCCGGCATTGGGCTATCACCTAGCCCCACTTTCTGGAACAATCCACGGATGCCCCTCACGGGTCGTGAGCCTTCCCACAACTCATGGGCCTTCCCGTATGGCCCTGCCTCAGCCAACTCTGGCCCTCCTTTTCCAAAACACTCTCGGCCACGGTTAGTCCCACCGAAATGGCCATAACTTCCACATACGAACTCCGATTCGAGTGAAACCAATTGCGTTGCAAAGATAACTAAAAGAATTTTTTTTAATAGGTCATAGTCCATAGAGTTCATCTTGTACCAAGAGATGTAGCCATTCAAAGTCAGTCCTCCTACATGGTTTCATACAAAAATCTCCCAACATGATTCCCTTGAATACCATCACTTAAATAGAACTTATTATCATCACTACAAGCCCTAACAAGTTCAAAATGGTCCTTGATCCACTAGTACAAAGTTTGAAATTTTTTGGGTCGTTACATCAAGTCCCCCTTGGGAATATTCGTCCTCGAATGAGCTAAACCACGAGTTAAGGAAATCAATCAAGCAAGAAACATTTTCATCATAACTTATAGGGATCATGCATCATTTTAAAACCATTTAAAACTCATACCAAAACATTATTCAAATTATTTTTGTGCTCATGTTTGCATGCAATGTCATGTAACTCAAGAATTTAAAGAATTACATCCATGAGAAAGGATAGAACCTAGTACCTTAGGCTTGAATAGATTGGAAAAGATAGGGGTATCACTCCATCATTTCCAACTCTGCTTCCCATGTAGCAGTCTCCACATGTTGGTTCTTCCAAAGCACCTAAATTGATACCACCTCCTTGTTGTGAAACTGTTTCACTTGCCTATCATAGATTTCAACCAGTACCTCTTCATAGGTCAAATTTGCCTCGACCGTCCCACCCTCAAAAGGTGTAAATACCATAGGGTCACCAACCAATTTCCTCAACATCGAAACATGGAACACTGAATGAATAGAGCTCAGCTTTAGAGGCAAATCTAACCTTTAAGCCATATTGCCAACCTACATAACAATCTTATATGGTCTGATGTACTGATGGCTCAACTTGCCCTTTTTACCAAATCGCATGATGCCTTTCATAGGAGATACCTTCACATAAATCCAATCACCTACATGGAATTTGAGATCCCTCTTCCTAACATCCGAATAGGACTTTTGGCGACTTTGAGCCGTCCTTTATCTGTCCTTAATCAACCTAACTTTTTTTATGGCCTCAACCACCACATCTGGAACAAAAAATGCCGGCTCACCTATCTTAAACCAACCCACCGGGGATCTACACCTTCTACCATTCAAAGCTTCGAATGAAGCCATACCAATGCTAGCATGGAAACAATTATTATAGGAAAACTCAATAAGCAGTAGATGATCATCTCAATTCCCCTTGAACTCCAAAACACAAGCCCTCAACATATCCTCCAAGGTTTTAATTGTCCTCTCGGCTTGTCCATCGATTTGGGATGAAAAGTCATGCTTAAGTTGATCTTTGTACCAAGTCCCTTTTGAAATGACCTCTAAAAGTGAGAAGTGAATTGAGTATCAAGATCCAATATAATAGACCTCGGTACACCATGCAACCTCACCAATTCTTAGATGCACAATTTAGCATAATCCTCAGCACTATAAGTAGTCTTGACCGGTAGGAAGTGAGCCGACTTAGTCATTCATTCAACAATAACCCATATCGAGTCAAATTGTTTATGAGTACGAGGCAACCCAACTATGAAGTCCATATTCACATCATCCCACATCCAAGTAGGAATTTCGATATCTTAGGCTAGGCCATCGAGCCTTTGATGTTCAACTTTCACTTGTTAGCAATTCAGACATTCTGACACAAATTTGGCTATGTCATTCTTCATGTCATGCCACCAACACAACTCCCTCAAATCTCGATGCATCTTACTGGATCCTGGATGAATAGAAAATGGGTAATTATGAGCTTCACTCATGATAATCTCTTTTAGACCGTCAACATCCGGAACACACAATAGGTTTTGGTACTATAGCACACCATCTCCCCCTTGGGAGAAAACCTCAATCTTTCTTTCGACAACCAATTTCTTTAAATTCGCCAAGGAAGGATCTAAGTCTTGCTTTGCATTAACATCCATCACCACCGAAGATTCGGATCCTCCTTGAATAAAAATTCTACCATTTTCTAAGTCGGCCAACCTAACAACAAATCTAGCCAACCGGTGCACATCCTTCACGATCACCTTCTTCCCTTCATCCACATGCGACACACTTCCCATAGATAGCCTACTAAGGGCATCCTCCATAATATTTGCCTTGACAGGATGATAAAGAATACTCATGTCATAATATTTGAGAAGTTCCAACCATCTCCTTTGCCTCAAATTGAGATCCCTTTGGGTGAACACATATTGAAAACTCTTGTGATCGATGAAAATATCCACATGAAACCCATATAGATAATGTCTTCAAATCTTTAGAGCAAACACCACTGCCGCCAATTCAAGATCTTGGATCGGATAATTTTGCTCATGCACCTTCAATTGCCTTGACACATAAGCTATCACCTTTCCATGTTGCATAAGCACACAACCCAATCTAATTCGCGAAGCATCACAATACACCACAAACCCATCTAACCCATTTGGCAAGATCAAAAGAGGAGCTGATGTTAGTTGATCCTTCAAAGTCTGAAAAACTCTTCTCACACTCAGTCGACCACACAAACTTAGCCTTCTTCTAAGTCAATTTGGTCAACAGGGATGCAATGGAAGAAAATCCCTCAACAAACCTTCGATAATAACTAGCCAATCCAAGGAAACTTCAAATATCTGAAGGAGTCAATGGTCTAGGCCAATCTTTCACCGCTTCAGTTTTCTTAGGATCAACATTAATACTATCGAGGGACACCACGTGACCAAGAAATGTAACTTCTCCTAACAAAAATTCACACTTGCTAAACTTGGCAAACAACTGCTTCTCCCTTAAAGTTTGAAGCACCAACCTCAAGTGAACCATATGCTCCCGCTTACTTTGGGAGTAATAAGGATGTCATCAATGAACACCACCACAAAACTATCAAGGAATGGCTTGAACACCCAATTCATGAAATCCATATATACTGCCAGAGTATTGGTCAACCCAAACTACATCACCACAAACTCAAAGTGCTCATAATAAGTCTGAAAGGCCATTTTAGGAATGTCACACTCCCTTACCTTCAACTAGTGGTAACCCGAAAGAAGGTCTATCTTAGAAAAATGAGTAGCCCCTTGGAGTTGATCAGACAAGTCATCAATTCTGGGCAACCGGTACCTATTCTTGACGATCACCTTATTCAACTGTCGATAGTCAATACACATTCAGAGAGAACTATCCTTCTTCCTCACAAATAATACGGGAGCACCCCAAGGTAAAATACTTGGTCTAATGTAACCCTTCTCCAACAAGTCCTTCAACTGATCCTTCCACTCCTTTAGTTTGGATGGAGCCATATAATATGGAGGAATGGAAATAGTTTAAGTATTCGGAATAAGATATATGCCAAAATCCTCTTCTCTATTGGAAGGGATACCGGGTAAGTCTTTGGGAAACACATCAGGAAACTCATTAACTACCGGAATCGATTCAGGAATAGGTGACTCACCCTCCACATCTCTAACTCACACAATATGGTAGATACACCCCTTACAAATCATTCTCCCAGCCTTGAGGTAGGAAATAAACTGACCCCTAACCACGGAATCACTACCCTTCCATTCCAACACCAGTTCATTAGGAACTTAGAATTTGACTTGCCTAGTCCTATAATCAACAAAGGAATAGGAGGCATGCAACCAATCTATCCCAAGAGTAACATCAAAGTCATACATCTCAAGTTCTACAAGATCATCTGGGAACACTTTATGCAAAACAGAAATAGGGCAAACCCGATACACTTTTCAGGCAATGATAGATTCACCCACAGGAGTGTACACTGAATAAGGTTCCCTTAGGGTTTCAGGAATCAAACCAAACTTAACAGCAAATAGAGGAGTCACAAAAGATAAATTTTTACGCGGATCAAGTAAAGCAATCAAAGATTCTTAACATACCACTCATGACGTTTGGAGCTTCCGCCACCTCCTGTCGGGCATGAAGAGCATAAAACCTGTTGTTCCTGGGAGAACTAACAACCTGATCCTTCATCTACCCTTGACCACCAGGGGATGCTTGAACTTTCTTTACACCCCTTGAACAGTCAGAAAACTTGTGGTCTAAACCCCCACATCCAAAGCAAGCACCCGAAGCTCTCCTACAATAACCCATATGGTTCTTCCCACACTAGTCATAATGGGGAAATTGTAGACCACCTCCAATTTGTAACTTAGGAGGAGGAACCCTTGGCTTAGCAAACCTCATGTTCGACCCTTGGCCTTATTGGAAACGGCCAAATCTACCACCACCCTTAGAATTGGAGAACCCACCATTATACCGGGCTCTCTTAGAGTCGTTTACCCTTGGCTCCTTGAGCTTTTCACCATTAATTTGTTTAGCATAGGTCATGAGCCAGCAGATATCCATGTCTCTAATGAGCATAGCGGTACGATATTCTGTCACCACCAAGTCAGAAACACCCGAAATGAACTTGTGCATTCTTACACGGGGATCAACTACTAACATAGGAGAATACTTTGAAAGCTTAGTAACATGAGAGAATAGTACCTCACGGACATGCTACCTTACTTAAGATTGATAAATTCAGTTATCTTGACTTCTCGAAGTTCACGAGGGATGAAACAGTCTAGAAAAGTCATTTTGAAATCTTCCCAACCAACCTTAACATTTTTAGTCCTTTCCACTAACCACTGATTGTACCACACCTGAGCCACATCCTTCAACTGGTACGCAGCTAACTCAGCCCTCTCCTTAGAATTGACACCCAGAACAGTCAACACCTTTGTGAGCTCATCAATGAACTCCTGGGCATCCTCATCAACCTTTGAACCAAAAAACTCTGGAAGGTTCATCCGGGTGAAGTCCCTCACCCTAAAAGCTGGATTGCCACCATTCATGGGATTCGTTAGTCGGGCTTCATTAGCCATCACTTGGGCTAACATGGACAACACATTTCAAAACTCAGTGTGGGTCACTGTCTCCTCCACAAGCTCACGAGAGGCTTGTTTCTCAGGGACAGAAGCTTGTCTAGGAAGGGGAGCTCTTTTGGGAGGCATCTTCTGAAAGAGAAATAAGAATACCCTATTTTGGGAAACCTTTCATAACAGCTCACATCACGACATAAGGGGGCAATGAAGTGATAAAATTTCTAAAACATCATTTTATCCTCTTATTCATAGGTATGGAACGCATCACACCCATGAACAAGACTTTAATTGATACGGCATGTTGAACTCCAAGGATCATTCACAAATCTTGGGCTCTGATATCATCTTTGTCACGACCCGAGAGTAGGGCCTAGATATGACATGGCAAAGGAGAACCCGAGAGTCCTCGATCAAGCCATCATAGAATAATTACACACATCATCAGTTTGGAAAAACATAAATTAAGAATATAGCACATACGTCTGGGAGATTTTAGGGCTTTGGACTCAAGCTATGGGGATGTTGTCTGGAATGGGATAAACATGAATCATATAGCACATAGCAATTAAATTCTAAGGGGCGAGTATGTATTACTCAAGCTATGGGGACAAGCAGGGTTAGGGACTTTCAAAATAAGCACATTCCCAAGACAATCATATCATAATAGCATAAGCACAAATGCAAGCACAGGAAGCATAACATAGGATATCATCACTTAACATATATAGCCATGTAACAACCCAAAAATTTTCGAAATATACTTATGGTTGGAATTTTAGGATGTACTACAAGCCATGTATGAGTTTTGGTGGCCACGGGTTAAGTTTAAGTGGCCGAATGCAAATTGGGCTAGTTAGT
>JBCEWC010012644.1:0-15692 GCA_038996855.1 Solanum aculeatissimum | reverse complement strand
AAATGTATTTTACTTATTTTGATTAAAAAACTACATTATATATTAAAAATGAATTATGCATGTAATATAAATGAATTGCACTATGTATAAAAGATGTATTAAAATTATAATGATGTATTATAAGTGTCTTAAAATGTATTAAGCTTATATTTTGGTAAACAAATTCACATTATGTATTAAAAGTGAATTATTCATGTATTAGAATCATATTGTTATAAATAGTTAATATTTTCTAAATATGGTATATATATGTAAGTTCCCCATTATATTAAATAATTGAGATACGTGCAAATAACCACCATTATCAAATAATACTAGGTGAAATAATACTTGTTAATTATACATTGATTAATAAAGGAAATTAATATGTAAGGTCTTTTGATCAATTCCCATTTAAATAATTCAGTCAAAATAATTATATAAATTTCAACTAATTTTACTTAATACATAAAATACTCTCCTTCCATCTCATTTTATGTGATGGTGTTCGAATTTCAACAGTCAACGAAAGTTTTCTTTAATCACAATTTTTTTCATATTAAATTTTAAATTATTATGATTTATAGTAATTATATATATATATATATTTGAACACGATGAAAAAAAATTATTTTTCAAAATTTAAATTATGACACGTAAATTAAGACAAAGAAATATAATATTATATGTAAAATGCATTGACTTTGGACAATTTCATTGGTTGAGATGCTATAACGTATATTCGAATATTCTTGTACAAGTCTTTATTAGAAAATAACATCCCAACATTTTTTTTAAATAGATAAATAATTTAAAATTAATCATAACATTTTTTATCCTACCAAATATGCATATTTTTTGTATGGTTAGGTTGGTTCAGTTGAATCCGCTTCGTTGAAAAATAACACTGTATTAATTATATAGGTCGAACACTTTTTTTAAAATCTAATTTAGTGGCAGAGGTTGGATTTTTATTGAGGAATTAAAAAATAACTAAGTTAATGTAAAGTAGTCAAGGAAATCAAACATTTAATATACATATATAATAAAAAGTTATTAATTTTTATGTCCAATATAATTTTTCGATAAAAGAATTCAGATAAATCCCCTTCCATCCCCTAGCTTTGCCCATTATCACATTAAGAGTCACTTGATGGAGTAGAATATATAGTATAATCGACGGGTTCAATCCAACTCAGTAATTTTGATTCAGATCTTATATATGTTAACAAAATTTTATTATGTATGCAAACAACAATATATCAGTGTAATCCCACAAATAAGGTCTAGGAGACTATAGAATATACGAAGACCTTACATTTTCCTCTTTAAGGATAAAGAGGTTGTTTACAGTAGACCCTCAACTCAAAGGAATGTAACCAATGTGAGGAAAATTCCATTTCATGCATATATCGAAATCTATTATATATTCATGAATATTAAATTTTGAACCCAATAATTTAAATGGTCAATAAATATAATAATATTCTGAACTCGTAAAATTTAATTCTTGAATCTGCCTCTGACTTATAATTCCAAAAGAAGAGTTATTCTATAGTTGCTTCATTACATCATTAGTTTTATCTTCTATATAAAAATGTCTCACTTAGTAACAACTTTTCCCTATACTTGTCTTAAGTTTTGTCCAAACATCATAAATCATTTGGAAGCAAGTAAGAAAAAACAATGAAAGAAATCAATGACAACAATTTGATCAATGAGATTGAAGAAGAAGAAGAAGAGGGGAATTTTTATAATTCTACAAGTGATTTATTTGAAATTGATCATCATGGTGGTGAAGTGGAAGGGAGTTTGTTTTCCTTTGACTTTCACAATCATGAGGAACATGATGTTGTTTATGTTGTTGTTTGGAACAACAATGTTAGCCAAGAGGAAGCAAGTATGGATGCTTTGCTTTGGACTCTCAATCATGTTGTGATTGATCCAAATTCTACTATTGTTTTCCTCATTCATATATTTCCTCAAACCAACTTCATCCCTACTCCTTGTAAGTTCTCTCTCTCTCTCACACACACACAAAGATGAATAAGAAAAACCTAGTTGATTTACTAGAATACTCGATAAGAGTCTAATATTTGTGTAGTATCTTGTTCTGGTTTCATCATTCCTGTTATTTTCTTCAGTTGAGGGTCTATCAAAAGCAGTTTTTTTGTCTTTCACTTGTAGAACTACACTCGCTATGTTGTTGTTATAGTTTAGTGCTTTAGTTGTGGGAGGATTTGGCCACTAAATTTTATGAAGCTTATTTTGTGATGAATCAACATAGTGGGAATGATTCCAATAGGCCAAGTGAATGAAGAGCAAAAAGAGAACTACATGACTAAAGAAAGAAGCAAGAGGAGGCAGTTCCTTCAAAAGTTTGTTGACATTTGCTCATCTTCCAAGGTGATCACTCTTCAGCGGAAAATTATATTGTGTATATATGTCAAATATAACTTTGTATGCATATATATAAATCTTGTGTTTCAATTATCGCACTATTTTATTGTTGTTATTGTTTCCTTATTAGCCGATATGTTTTCTTCACCGACGTTCCAAGGGTCCTCCAGAAACCACTTCTTTGCCTCCCCGAGGTAGGGTAAGGTCTTGTATACATCCTACCTTCGTCATATCCCACTTGTGAAATTTCACAGGATATAGTGTCTGCTTCACCACTGGGAAACAGATGAGTGAAAGTGCCTACTTACATGCCATGAATCTCTAAGGCTATATGATAATATGTCATTTTCAACAGGTTAAAGTGGACACTATACTTATTGAGAGTGACATGGAAGCCAAAGCTATACTGAACCTCATTCCCATATGCAACATAAGAAAGCTAATTCTTGGAGCTTCTAAAGGCAATCTCAAGTATGACCCAAGAAAAAGAACACTTTTAACCTCTATTCCACTTCTACATCAGTTTTCAGAAGTCATCTTCCTAATCTTGTTACATGAATTCTTCTGATAGGAAAATGAAGTCAAGAAGAGGTAACGGAACGACAGACGAGATATTACAAAATGCACCAGAGTTCTGTGAGGTTAAGATCATATGTGAAGGCAAGGAAGTTGTTGAGCTGCAGATGTTTGAATCACCCTCTCTCCGATACTCCGGTAGCAGCCCAAAGTCCATTGAAGGCCAGATCCAAAATCAGAATCAAGAAGTCAAGAATGATCAATCCATGGGATGTGGAGGATGTTTCAGAGCCAAGGTCATGTCTTAGATATCATATAGTTCATAGTGTCCTGCCTCAAGGACTTGAAGGATGTATATTTCTATCACCAAATAACTGGTTTTCACAAGAATGTTCCCTCTTCATCATACCAGATATTACATGTTACTATTGACAGTTATTGTACATACAAGAAGTAATAACACAACAACATACTCAATGTAATCTCACAAATGGGGTCTGAAAAGGGTAGAGCGGATGCAGACCTTACCCCTACCTCGTAATGGTAGAGAGATTGTTTCCGATAGACCCTGACTAATAAAGAAGCAAATCTTTGTTTTCACCATTCCATTGGACAAGGAATAATAAGTGGCTGAAGATATTGATGGTATTGCTGGATATACAAGGAATGACAAGAAGGAAAAGCAAAAAAGAGAACTCCCTCCTTTACTTCTGAAAGAGCCAAAAAGCAAATATTACACAGGAGAAAGAAAAATGTAGCAAAATTTACTGTGGTCTAAATGCCTTGGAAATACACAGAACATCCAAAAGTAAGGTTGTTGCATAAGTTAAAGATAAGATTGAATCTAAACATTCTCACACTGTACTGTACCTTTGGGATGGAATACAAATTCTAGGCAGCATCAAAAACAATATACATTGAGCAATCATCTTGCTAAACTTGGTCATTTGGCCAAAAACAGTTTCCTGTTCATGGCTATGCCATCTCACATAAGGCCACACACTGATTTTGAGTAATCCAATTGCATACTTATAAAACTCCTTGTATTGGAATAAACTGGCCTTTTACCGTTTAGACATCCTTGTAAATATGCAGACTGAAAATGGGAGGCAGGCGGCTACAGCTTGAAACACGTACAGATTCACAAACAATAAGGTCTAACACCATTATGGACAGCGACAACAGGACCCTGATCATATACCATAATCACTGAATTCAGGATTTGTTGTCCACCAATTCAGAAAAATTACCAGTAGGGGCTAATAATTACTAGAAGAAATCAAATTCGAGGTAGTTATCAGAACCCTTTTGGCTGGGAGCTACTGCTGCTTGAACAGTCTTTTGATTGGTAGATGGTGCTGGGATTGCTAATCGCTCAAATTCAACTGGTTTAGGCACCTCGGGAGGGCTAGCACAGCGTATTAGTGCCCAATTAACCCCTTCAAAGAAAGGATGTTGTTTTATCTCAGTTGCCCCTCTTTTGTATGCCAATCTGTTCTGTGGTTCTTTTATGAGTAAGCCTCTAATCAGATCCCTAGCTGCAAAACTAACAACTGGTGATTCTGGAAATCTAAGAGGTTGCCCGACTACATTGAATAATGTAGCTCGGTTACCAGATCCTTTAAATGGAGTTTTACCAAACAAAAGTTCGTAGAGAAAGATCCCGAAAGTCCACCAATCTACTGCACTTCCATGGCCATCACCTTTGATAATCTCTGGTGCCAAGTATTCATGAGTTCCCACAAATGACATAGAGCGAGCACTAGTAGGTTCTGCCATGAGCTCTGGTAATGGGCTAACTTGGTTACCTATGTCATTTTTGGGTTTCCGTTCCTTCTTCGACTTGCTGGAAAAGATGCGGCGAGAGAAGCATGTTGTAGGAACAACACATGATGGTTGAATGCAGGAAGGTTCAATGCACGCCGGCTGGACACAGTATCCAGAGTTCTTCCTGAGAGGCTCCAACTCCAGGGAAGATGTCTTGACTAGCGTTGGGCTAAAAGAACAACAAAGTGACAGATCAAAGTCCGAAAGCATTATATGTCCATCTTCTCTGACAAGGACATTCTCTGGCTTAAGGTCGCGGTAGATAATCCCAAGCATATGGAGATACTCTAGAGCTAGAAGGACCTCAGCAACATAAAATCTGAAAACAGAGGAAGGTAACCGTCAGTAAATAGACCATGTCAATGAGATGCTTCACGTAGTAAAAATTAGCCTCTTCACAAAGGAAGCAGTAGACCTAGACCATATTTTGTTAGCTAAACTGTCATTCTAGTTGGACCACAGGACAATTTGTTTGACAAAGGGAACATTGAAAATTCATTTCTAACTTCTAGAACGAATCCTTGGAATATGCAAACCTGAAGATGCGGACATAGTAATACGCTCCTAATATATTCAAAAACAAAATGCCAGTCCCACTTACATTATTCAGCATCAAGCAGTTACTTATTAGATCCAAATACTGTTATGCCAGAGAGCTAACAATGAATTGCTGCTCAACCACATGAGCTAATACTATGCAACAATAAAGATAATTTAGTTTATCATGGAAGTGATTTCACATAGAAAAAAATGTTGCGACACAAAAGATGTCCAAGAAAAGGGGCAAGAATCCACCAAACTCCATAAAGCGAAAAGAGGGGAAGGAAGTTTGGCAACTTGGTAAAGAGGGAAAAATTGATGAGAAGTCCAAATGAGAAAAATAAATGGCATCACAGATACTGGATGTTACTCAAGAAATGCAAATTGAAAACCAAGACATTCTCAAAGTGAAAGATGCTCCTAGAACCATGATAAGCAGGTGGGCTTCCAAAAAAATTTAAAGGCCTTGTGCGACATCACTCATTCAAAGTGCATTTAACTACATAAATATGCATACTCCTACAACTGTAAAGTATTATCCTAGGAACCGAAAACAGAAACTGCTAACTTATTGCCTAAACTTCAGTCTGATATTCAAATCTGCAAACCAGAAGATCCAGAGGAAACAAAATAAATGGCACTTCCCAGAAAGTATCAGTAGAAAATCGAAAGACTGGAAAGAGGTTATACTTCACTGCCTGTTCAGAAAAATGTTTCCCTGGCTGTCTCTGCCTAAGAGTATGCAGATCCCCTCCAGGACAGAATTCCATGACCAGACATGAAAACTTATCAGTCTCGAAGTGGCTGTAAAGAGAGGGAAGAAAAGGATGATCAAGGGATTGTAAAATTTCTCTTTCGGTCTGGGCACGAAGAAGCTTCTTGCGGCTGGCTAAAGATGCTTTATCCATGACTTTCATAGCAAAGTAACATTTGGTTCCACTCAGTTCAGCCAAGTAAACACTTCCAATATCTCCACAACCCAACCTTTTCAGCAGTCTGAAATGGCTCAAACCTAAGCTACCATCTTTCGACCGGACAGCTTGGATAGCTTCCCATCTCACATCATTTGTTTTGTGGGGTTTGTTTATACTGCTGCTAAAACTGCTAAATGTGCTTTCATCACTCACATCAGTGCTGGTGCTTCCTCTACACATGCTGCTCTTTCCACTCTCAACAAGATCAGCATGATCACTTATCTTGCCACTTCCACTATTTTTGGCTAGACTATTATTACCATCACTGACTTTTGCAGACACTGAACTGTTCTTTCCACTAGTTTGCTCAGAAGTTTTCTTTTCATGATCAGTAGAAGACTCAAGTGAGCTTCTAGTTCCATTTACTTCATGTTTCCCAGGTGTCGACACATTCTGAATATCAGTGCAAGCACTTTCAGATTTATCAATTGACAGATCATTAGACCCCTTTTGATACTTCTTATCCTTCCGGACCCCGTCCGCATCATGTGTTGTAATTTTGCCAGATTCAGGCAATTTATCCGAAAGACCAAGGCTGAGTTCGTTCATTTTTGACACCTGTGTAAGAAAAGATCTAGAGTCATTTGTTTCTGCTGTCCGTCGAGCTCCAACGTGTTTTTGTTTCGGTTCAAGGGGAGCTCTAGCACCAATATTTGAAGCCATCAGTGACACAATAACACAGATGAATAAGTTACAAAGGACAGCACATTTTTTCATCAGCCATTCCAATTGTCATCATCCTGCTCTAAGATTTACAGATCTACCTCACGAATCTGCCAGACAGACAAAAAATTAACCATTAAGAGGATAATTACAAGGTTTAAACATTGGCTCAGATAATCTCTTCTTGAAGATAATTCAATGTGTTACTTTCAACAGGAAAACAGGTGAGGGAAATAGCATTTTACTTGACCACCACAATAACAACAACAATATGCCTCAGTCGTCAGTCCCAAACAAGTCAAGGTCGACTATATGAATCATCAGTCGATTTAACCATTTTACTTACACCAATAAACAAAAGTTCTTGAGCTCTGATCAGATAAGACCGGATCATACCCCAAAGCAGGTAATAAATTAAAGTACTAAAGTACTGCTTTGGGTTCGTTTGGAACGATGTATTAGAAAATCTAATACATGTAGTAGTCATGGTATTATTTAATCCTTTGTTTGGTAGGATTTTCAGTCTGTAGTGTATAACTAATACATAGCAAACCATGATATTAGTATTACAACGACTATTACTACATGAATAAACATTGTTAAAGACAGAACTTCGCTTAATAAACCAAATCAAACAATGAATAAGAAATTATCCTAGCATAACTAATCTCACCGTCACTATGCACCCTACCTAACAACCCCATAGTATTTAAATATCCCAGCTCCAAAACAAATCAAAAACTCAATCCCTGGGACTATGTACAAGATCTAATTCTCTATTAGACTCGAGCAAATTTGCATGTAGAACCTTAAAGGCTCTATTTAGAACTGAAAAACTGATAGCTACAAACAGATGTAGAGAAAGTGAACAACCAGAACTCAACCATTTAAAATACAACAACATACTTAGTCTAATCGCACAAGTCGGGTCTAGCGAGGGTAGTATAAAGAAAAACTTACCCTTACCTTATGAGGGTAAAGAGACTGATTCCGATAGACCCTCAGCTAACCATAACTCACCATTTTAAACACAGCTTACATTACTTTAAAGCTTATACAACACCATACATGTACTTTACATCCATAAAATCCCCCCAAAAAAGGGAGAAAAACATATATTTAACAAGAAACACAACTAACCTTAACACATAAAAGTAAATCAAGACAGATACAGTAACCCCATAGTTAAACAGAAGGAATTAGATTCATCAGACACAAATATAGTGAACATGATTAAGGGTTAATTAATTAAAAATCAGATCTTGATCAAGATTAAATTTTTAAGCAAAACCCAAATCAGATCCTTAATGAAAACAACAACCCAAGCGCCAAAACTGAATCTTGAAGCAACCCATGAAGATTACAAGACCAAAATAAGTACCTGAATTACACCTTGTAAACCCAAATTGAAATCTCAGCTTCACCTGTGAAGAAAAAAAATTACATAAGAGAAAAAATTGCTCTTTGTAGACTCCACCAGAGTACTGTAGCAGCAACAGCTTAAAGTGAGAGAGAAGAAAGAGAGAAAATGAGAGATGCTTTGGACTTATCACACAAATGAAGAAGAAGAGGGGTCAACAAATGATAAAGCAAAAGAGACTACTTTTTTTCCTTTTTTAATTAAGGGAACTTAATTTTATTAGAAAAAATAATAATTTGGGTTATTTTTAATTATTGTATAAATTAACTTACGATAATGAGCGTTTGTGAATATGAACCAAAAAAAAAAATTCCAAAATATATGGGTGAAAGTAGATGTTTATAAAGGCGAAGTAAAAATTTAAAAGCTTGTGGGTTCAAGATTTTAAATCTTTTGTGTTAGTGGAATCTAATTGAGTACTAATAATTTATAACCTACATGTTAAATATATTTATTAAGATAAATATCAAATTTTAATCAAAATTATTGAATTTGATCGAATTCATATCTCAAAAGCTAGCTTCGTTCACGTGCTTAGGTGCTCAATCGAGCATACTATAATTTTTTTTAAAAAGAATTATATAGTTTTCTTTTTTTTATTATCGATGAGAAAATCTGCAACTACTACATTTTGAATTTACAACAACATATCCAATGGAATCTCGCAAGCGGGATCTGGAGAGGGTAAAATGTATGTAAACCTTACTATTACCTCATACGGATAGAGAGACTATTTTTGAAAGACCTTCATATCAAGAATGTCATTCCAAAAACAAAAAATACTAGATATGAAGCAAAACGCCTAAAAGGGAAAGCAGATAATTCATAAAGACAATAAAAGTAATAAAAATAAATGACGGATAATAACAATACAATATATAAAGACACGACTACCTCTATTAACCTACTATATCACAGGGTCAAACATCGTCTAACCTTCTATCCTAATACGCGACCTCCACTCTTTTCTATCTAGGATCATGTTCTTAGTGACACAAATACATTTTAAATTTATATAGTGTAATAGTCTGTAAACTACGCTGAAAAATAAATTATACTAAACAAGCTTCATATAATAAACTCAATCCAAAAAATATGTCGAAACATTGAACTCATAATCTTTATTTTTGAAATCACCTGCTTAACTAACTCATTGATAATTATCTATTTTTTATTAGGAAAAAAAACAAAAGAAAAAATATTGGGTTATGTGCAATTTTGTGTGTGTGTGTGTGTGTGAGAGTGTGAGATTCAATATTTGCATTAAATATTCTTTTGCAAAAATGGGTCCAAACTTCAAAATCCAAGTCAGTCTCTTTGCTGTCTGCCATGCCCATTGACATCAATCTGGCTTTCAACATGTAGTTGAAATGACATATATACCCTTCAAAATTTTGTACCACTACTGACTCGACGAATGCCACGAAAATGCAACGAGTGATGATCACCAGGTCTATGAGGGCTAACGAAGAATGTCATTAATAAAAATTTTAATATTTATTTGTGATATAGAAGCACCAGAGAAAAAGATGTCATTAATAAAGATTCAAGGATTACTAATCGTCAAGACTGTGAGGTCCTACCTAGTCAAGTTTACGATCGATAGAGTTTGACATCTAATTTTCGATATATTAATAGATTAACACACATGAAAAACACTTAAAATCTTGAATTCTTATTTTGTGAAATCGAAATCTTGAGACATCAATGCAACGAATAGTGATCACTAGGCCTGTGAGACTCAGTCTGCTTGAGTTTGGAAGCCAACAAAGTCTGTCAACTAATTTTTATAAAAATAGTGAAATAACACAAAAAGAACACTTAAATCTTGTATTCACCTAAAATTGAATTTTCTCCATATCAAATACATTTATAATTAAATTTGAATTAACCAAAAGTCAAAGTATATATACGCTAAAATGCTTATTTTGATGGAGTCTTTCAACTGATTTTTGACATATCTATTGACTAACACATACAAAACACTTAAAATCTTGAATTTTTATTTTGTACATCGAAATATTGAGATGTCAATGCAATAAGTGGTGATCACCAGGCCTGTGAGGATCAGCCTGATTGAGTTTGGAAGTCAACAGAATCTATCGATTAATTGTCAAAAAATTAGTAGAATAAGACAAAAGAAAACACTTAAAATCATGGATTCATCTAAAACTGAATTGTCAAAAAATTATGATCAAACACTAATTAAATTTTCTCCATATCAAATATATTCATAATTAAATTTGAATTAATCGATACTCAAAACATATATACTAAAAACGTTTATTTCAACGGAGTCTTCCAAGTTCCAACTGATTTTCAATTTATCAATTGACTAACACACATGAAAAACACTTAAAATCATGAATTCTTATTTCATACATCAAAATATTGAGACGTCAATGCAATGAGTGGTGATCACCAAGCCTGTGAGCCTCATGATTCTCAAAAAATTAGTGGAATAACATCAAAAAGTGCACTTCAAATATTGAATTCATCAAAACCTGAATTGTATGAACTTTACGACCAAACATTAATCGAATTTTCTCCCTATCAAACACATTCATAATTAAATTCGAATTAATCGAAACTCAAAAACATATATACCAAACTCCATAGAACTTTTAGTAGGTATAGGAAAGAGAATTTAATTGAGTTGGAATTTCTGTTAAATGTCACAAATCTGTCTACATTACAATAATTAATTATGTCTGGTTTTGATTTGTTATTATCCATGAATTTCCTCAACTGTGTTTGGACACATTCTTAAAGACTGCATGGATGTGTTATATGTCTTAATCAAAACTATGGTCCTTTTTGTACAATCATATTTTCCTACAATTTTCCACCACCACTAAAATTATTTATAAATTTTAAAAATTATTTTGTTTGAGGTAAACGAAATTGAGATAGTTCATATATTTGAGGAGAAGGTGTAAAGATCATGTGTTAATAAGGAGGTGTAAGAGTTTGGTTGTAGCAGAAGTCAAAGATCGAGAGATAGATATAACTAGACCGAACAAGACATAACTCCAGGTTATTAAAGACGTGATCCTAAATAGAAAGGTATATATGAAGGTCAAAGAATATTTATTGAATATTCGTAAGTAGTTGTGTTATCGCACTTTATATTTGAGAGGTATGAGCTAGCCTCCTTCTTCTCCTTTCTCTTCTAGCTATAATTTTAGTAATTATGGTGGTTTCTCATTTTTCTACGCATAATACTATTTAAAAAATATATATATCGATAATTAAATATATACTAGTTAATTAGTTAACATAGCTATAGTTTGAATTAATTACAGTTCGCGGCAAACATCGAGCTATAATTACAGTTTGAGTTTTGTATAATTCGTACGATTTATACAAACATTGTGCGTGATTATACAAAAGTTGCGTAGGAATCAAATCGTATAGTGAAATATACAAACACTGTAAATTGTATAACGAATTATAAAAATGTTCTGCATGAATTGTATATAGAAATATACAAACGCTATACAAAAACTGTGAATTATATAGCAAATTATACAAATCTATACAAATATTGCGCGAATTATATAAATGTTGCTATAACTATAGAGCATAATTAAGGTATTTTTGAGTGGTTATATGCGAAAATTTCTCTACTATTTATTGCTTTACATTTTATTTTTCAATTATTGTATGTTTCAACAATGTAAATATTTTAAAATAAATTCAATTTGCTAATAATGACTGAAAAGTGAGGTAGATATGATTATTTGATACATTGTCTCAACAATATTTAATTAGGAACATTTTACACTATTTAATATTAGTGTTTGTTTGTGAACATCGTACATTATTTAATGTTAGTGTTTGTTTGTTGTTAGTTGCACTTAGGTTGTCAACACATTGGATAATACTGAATTTGAGCGAGTCAAAATAGATCGAGTTAATAAAATGACAGATTATTGATTCGATTAGACGTAAGTTTTTTATTTTATCACGACTAGGTGATAAAAATAATCACTTTGATTAGCGAATGTATTAGTTTTGCCGATCAATTGAATGTGTAAGTTGCCCTAGTTTATATACCATAATCTTATATGTGTCAAAATAAGTCCAAATATAAGTAACTGGCTTAAGTCATATAAAATTTTATTAATTGAATTCAAGATAATTTGAATCTGGTCAATCTCAATTCGTTCAAACCTTAACACATTTTAAAATAACTTTCAATTAAGTCTACTTTAATTTTTAAATTTAACTCGTTTTAAGATTCTTTATTTACATCAATTAAACGTACGAATTAAATGGGCCTTAACATAAACACTCACTTTGAGATGATACCATTGGGCTTATAATACATTCATTTGGATCGTTCATGGCCCATGTTTTGTTTTGGGCTCCTTTAATTTCAATTTCAAAAATTACAAAAAAAAAATCAGCGTTGAACTATTCGTAGCTAATAGAATTTTAAATAATCCTTCGATAATATGTCTTTAAATAGAATTAAAGATGAATTTCTTATTTAGCTACACCTTTTGAGTATTCTTCTATTTGTATAACTTTAAGTAGTCACATTGGGTTATGATTAAAAAAATATTGCACTTGAACATCGATATATTCATTATAAGTGGGGGCAGAGCTAGAAAGTTACATAAGGTTCAACCGAAACTAATAGATTCATAAATCACAATCATGTATTAATATTTTTAAAAACATTTAAGTATACATAAAAATAGAATTAGAACCAAATTATAAAATCTGATACATATCGATATTCTAGAAATTAAAATTCATAAAGTTTGTCAAATCTTGTTCAGCCTCTGATTGCATGCATGACCTAAATTACGCCAAAATCCTAGCTACAAGAATTTGAACAAAGATCATCAAGAACCCGTTTGTAGCATGATCAGTGTTAAAAGAAGAAGAACTCGAATTATGCCCTCCGACTATTGCTCCTCCTCCTTGTCCTCGTTTTCGTCCTCCTCCTCCTCCTCGTGCTCCTCCTCCTTTTCCGGCCACCACAGAAGGTACAAGCATAGCCAACAATAGTGTAAAAGCAATAATAATTACTATAATATTGATTTTTAGAAATAAAATTTGTATTTTTTTCTTCATCGTAATTATAGGATTCTAGTGATGAATATAATCGCTTGTGAGATAAAATAGCAAATCTCAACAATTATAAATAAAGTATAAATACAAAATTCTCATATATGAGATTATTTTATTTATTTATTACATTTTCTTTTTTAGATAGGAAAAGGTTTGCATATTTCCATAAACAAAAAATCATTTCCGTTTTATTACTAGTACTATATATACATCAAGAAATAAATTATGAAAAATAAAGTTTTAAAGTGAAAAATATAAAAATGTTGTATTAGGTGTGTTAAGTTGTATGCATTCGTGTAAAGCACTTTCTAACAAAGAATTTGTAATTGAAATTACATGAATTGCCCTTAAAATGAACTAGTCTTTAATTTTTATCTTTTAAAAACTGAGCTTATCCATAAGTGGGACATAAGTTCTTAATGATTACTTAAATCATGTGGGGCATATGTTATGACTAGAAATTAATAATCATAAACATACAATCTCCATGTCTAACATTTCCTCCATTTTGTATGATTTTATACCTTAATTCATAACAATTTGCCTATAAAATGAGCTTAACTCATTCCTAATATTCACCATTTTAAGTGAAATTCATCTTTTCAAACAATCACTAACACCATGTCATATTTTTCTCTCAGTGATTTACAAGAATAAACTTATCTCGATACGCCAAGTTCAGATGAGGACGACAGAGACATAGATAATAAGTTCAAAGAAAAATACTGTAATTCATAAGAATAAGCTTATCCTAATACGCCAAATTCAGATGAGGACGAGAGAGACATAGACAATAAGTTCAAAGAAAAATACTATGGTAGTAATCATGAAGAATATGATAGGATAATGGAAGATGAGAAGAAAGTTGTAGAGGAAGACAATATGGAGGAAGATGAGGAGAACGAGTAGGAGGAGAAAAATGAAGATGAAGATGAAAATGGAGATGGAAACAAAGACAGAGGGTCAAAGACGAAAATGGTTATGAAGCTGACGAGGACGACGGAAAAGATAATATTAGTTTTTTTCCATCCCTCTATTTGCCCATATTATCCCTCTATTTATTCTATTTTTTTTCTCCCTCTATTCATTCTTAATTTTTTCTTCTAGTTGTATGCGTTGTAATGCTGAATTTTATAAATATTTAAAACATAATAATTTATTTTCAACGTAACAAAAAAAAATTAGCGCCAAAATATACCCAACTGATTAAACTAAGTGTTCTTAAAATTGAACTACTCTTGAACAGACAGTTTAGACTTGTTAGATTTGTTCCAGTTACTCTTCTTCTCTCTAACTTTCTATTCTTTTTTGTAAAGAATATTCAAGTTTTTAGTGTAGTAAGATCCAAAAGATAATGAAGGGGATCAATCCTAAGGGAACCAAGTGTTCCTAAAGAGTAAGAACAATGAGCTACTCTCGAAAAGAGTCACTCACAGCTGAATGAACTAAAACAATGTTCTCAGAGAAGATAAAGAAAGTGGTATTCAACTTTAAATATACATCATGAATTACAAGTGAATTATTGCTCAGCTTTTAAGGTTAACAGAGCCAGCGGGAAAAGTGATTGCAGTTGTTATAACTGATCCACGTGCGTAGTCAAGTGGCACTAATTCCTAACAGCTTTCAATTTAACTAAAATACATTAGGAATTGCAACTTTGCAATTGCACCATTGAATTATTATTTAATATAAATGGATCATATCATAGTGTATTGTGTGTCTCAGATATCGATATATTCTTACAATTCAATTAATTCAAATTGATGAAAGATATAAAACAAATATAAAGTAAGAATTTAAGTTTTAACATAAGATGTTTGTACTTAATTTTTGTCTACATCAAATAGGCATTTAGGACTCATAATATTATGGTCAAAGATAGATCTAAAGTATAACTTATTAGATCATCTGAATACAGTAATTTTGGCACGAATTTTAGTATATGTAATTAGAAATGCATCAAATAAGTGTGAATACTAGATTTGAACCTAAAAAATCATATGGTCTGTGATAATATTAATTCCGTTCTCAAACTTATAATGTTCAAATCTCGAATTTATTTCTTATAATCTCAATTCAAGTAGGTAGCTAAGTTGGCTTTTTACAAAAAGTATTTCACTCTTGGAAAATAATAAATGGTTAAACTACTTATATGAAATTATATTAATGTTATTGTACTAATGTGCACTAGGACTAGTATATATATAATCATGTTGAATATTTAATTGTTTAAGTGGAGCACTAATTGTTTTAAGTGGAGCACTAATATGTTAGTGTAGCACTAATGT
>JBCEWC010012643.1:0-15694 GCA_038996855.1 Solanum aculeatissimum | reverse complement strand
TGGGTAATGGAATCAAGACTTTATTTCACAATTTGAAAGATATTTTATCATAAATCATGTAGAAATCCATGAATAAGCCATAGAATTCATGATCGTGTCTTCCCTCTTGAGCTAAGGGAAGCTAAGGTGATAGAATTCATGAACTTAAAGCAATATGAAATCAGTGTGAGGGAGTATGCCCTCATTTTTAGCAAGTTGTCCAAATTTTCTCCTTCCTTGTCACGACCCAAAATAGGTCACGACTAAAGAAGAATGAATTAAAGTGGAAACCAACATAACATAACATCAAATATTCAAAAACCTAGAGTCATGAGTGCAAGAGCATCTAAAATAGTATTGAAGAGTAAATACAATTCTCTCAGAGAAAAATACAAAACCATCTCATGATGTTTGATACATAGTATGAGAGAAAAGAAATAAAAAGGGAACCCAAATATTTACAATGACTCAAAGTCTAAGCCTCACCACTGATATCTGGATGGTAATAACAGTACTCGAATGGAATGATAAACTACCCTTTCCTGAACCCTGTGCTCGATCTGCAAGGAGGGAAATAAAGTAGAGGTGAGTACACTGAAATGTTCCAGTAGGTTGAACCGACTGGGTAAGAGAAATCGAACAAGTATGTAATGAAAAAAAATCCTACACCTGTATTTAAAAGGTAAGTACACAATAAAAATGTACATAAAGCCTTATCTAATCTCCCACATATTATGTATTAAAACACCATAAATAATATATACACAATTTATGAAGTATCAACAAATCAATCAAATCATCCACCAAGTGGTTCGTGACCTTGCCATCTACTCACGGTCAAGGGTGTTATAATGTTTCATCCTTTCCACCTACTCGCGGTCAAGGGATGTTATGATGTTTTATCCTTGCCACCTACTCGGGTCAAGGGAGTGGTATAATTGTGGAACATATTACCCTTGCCTCCCCCTCAAGTCTAAGGGGTGGTACAATTGTAGAGCATATTACACTTGCCTCCTCCTCGGGTCAAGGAATGGTACAATTGTAGAACATATTACCCTTGCCTCCTCCTCGGGTCAAGTGGGTGGTACAATTGTGGAACATATTACCCTTGCCTCCTCCTCGGGTCAAGCGGGTGGTACAATGCAACATGATATGAGCATAAGTCAATTATACAAACTCACTAGGCACATAAGTATAATAACATTGTAATAAGGGTGATACAACAATATTCTTACACTATCATAATATAAACACATCATAATCCTATGCCAGAAAAAAGTATGATGCAAATACCAGACCGTACTCGTCCCCAACCACCTAGATACATCAGAATCTTACCCAAAAGTCAAATATAATGCAAGTATCGGACCTCACTCGCCTCCAAATATATTGATGAGATCATCAAGGTCGCCAAAGTGTCTCACCAGCCAACAAGTTAGCAAAATATTTTCCCCAATTATTGTCATTAGACTCAATTTATCACAATAACATTTCATAGAATCTATATCTACAAGTTTTTATCTCAAGGTAACATTAGAAACACAATTATTCATAATTCGGCTAATCTGGGAACACATTTCCACCAATATCCCCTCCCACAAACACAATTACTCATGAATCAGTCCAGATCTCACAATACCACATAAACATGATCAATAACTCAAATTCAGTCCTAATAAGGTTAGCTAAACCTACCTCAATATCGAAATCGCACCCGGAAAATCTTTCAATAAACTAAACCCTCAAAACTATCCTGAGATCGACCAATCACTACAAAAATCAAATACGCATCATGAGAAGCATTTTGATACCGATATTAGCATGGTTTAGGCTTAGGGACAAAATGGTCAATTTTAGGGATAAAATTTGAATGTCTTAAATATAGAAATTGACTTTAAAATTGAGTTCTATGCAAAAAATAGAGTCCGTGGGTGAAAATCCCACTAAAAATGATTTTAAAACGAGTGAAAAATAAACATTCAAAGTGTAGAATTTGAAGTCTTAAAATTCTCAATTTTGGACATTGAAAATCATGAAATTTAAGTTGAAATAAAGATAAAGCTTCTAAAAATGATCAATATATGTTAAATTCACTTACCCAAAATATTTTATCGAAATTCTCTTCTCAAAATCGCCTGAAAAAGCTGCAAGTTTGTGA
The DNA here is from genome assembly GCA_038996855.1 of Solanum aculeatissimum. Classification (NCBI taxonomy): domain Eukaryota; kingdom Viridiplantae; phylum Streptophyta; class Magnoliopsida; order Solanales; family Solanaceae; genus Solanum; species Solanum aculeatissimum. The sequence goes on along the minus strand of JBCEWC010012643.1, from coordinate 13,557 downwards.
AAATGGCTAAAATTTGTGTTTCACGAGTTTAAAACTATCCAGGTATAAAAAGCTCTCTGCGATTGCGGGTGAAGTTCTGCGAGCGCGGAGGATAAAGGTAAAATAGACCTCTGCGATCGCGGAGACCAACCCACAAACACTGAGGAGAAAAGTGAGGGGGTCACTCAGACCTGCTAACACTCTGCGAACGCAGACCAACCCTCCGCGAATACAGAGAGTAAACGCACTAGACCTCTGCGAAAGTGGGTGCTCTTCCGCGAATGTAGAGAAGAAATTTCACCTGCACCAAATATCAGCAAACCAACAATCCCAAGTCCAATTCCCTACTCGGAAAGGACCCCCAAAACTCATCCAAAACCATAATTATACAAACTCTATATGTATCCATACCAGAAACAACAATTCAGACTCAACGAAATCATCTGAAATCAATTTCAAGGCCTCCTCGCCACACCAACCAAATTAACTTAATAAAACTAGTTAAAAGCTCGAAATACAAAATTTACCCTCGTCAACTCAAAAATTATCTCGGGACCATTTTTAGTGTTAGTTATACCATCTGGAACTACTAGAACTATCAAAATTTTGACCCGAGCTTCTGAAGTCCAAATGTTGACCAAGGTCATATTTTGATTCTAGAAACAACTAAAATCATAACTTTGGGCCTAAAAACCTCATTTTAACTCCAAATTCAGTTCCACAACTTCTTGTAGTTCAGTTTCAACATTCTGAGCTAATAAAATTGGCAGAACCCCAATCTGATACCTGATAATTAGAATAGTATGAAAACTCACTTTTTCAAAACTTAAGCTTCAAAAAGTATCAAAACTCATATTTGCCATTTTAAAACTCTAAATTTCAGTTTAACCATTCAAATAATTCAAAATAGGCCCAAAGCAACTTACGAAAGGGTGAAATAATAATTTGCACAAATAAGGCCAAAAATGACCAACCAGGTCATTACACAATTCACCACTAAAAGTAAAGTTCATCCTTGAACATAAAGAAAAGAGAAGTACCTGAAGCCTCAAAATAGTTGGGATATCTAGCCCGCATGTCAGACTCCAACTCTAGAGTAGCCTCATCAACAAAACAGTGTTACCACTGAACCTTCATAGAAGGTATATCTTTGGATCTCAATCTTCAGACCTACCAATCCAAAATAGCTATGGCTCCTCCTCAAAGGTCAAATTTGAACCCAACTCAACAAAATCAGAAGAAATCACATCGAACTCATCTGGAAGGTACCGGCGGAGCATAGAAACCTGAAACACAAGATGAATAGAAGATAATCTCAGTGGTAATGCCAACTCCTAGGCAACCTCACTAACTCTCCTCAAAATCTCAAATAGGCCAATTACTCTGGGACTGAGCTTTCCCCTCTTCCAAAATATCATCACTCCCTTCATAGGTGAAATCATTAGCCAACGATTGTCACCAAGAGAGAAATCCAGAGGCCTAGTCCTCCGATCAACATAACTCTTTTGGCAGCTCTAAGCTATCAAAAGCCTGCCTTGAATCAAATGAACCCGATCCATGGTATCTCAGAGTAGATCCACACTCAACACATTATCAGAATATGAGTCAAACCATCTAAATGATGATCTACACCTCCGTCCATACAAATCCTCAAATGGTGTCATTTGTTGGAATGGTAACTATTATTGTTTGCGAACTTTGCCAAAGGTAGATGTTGGTCCCATCGGGCAACAAAATCAATCACACAAGCCCGTAACATATCCTCCAACATCTAATTGGTGCGCTCAGACTGACCATCTGTCTGGGGTAGAAAGCATAGCTCAAATCCACTCTAGTACCCAAACCACACTGTAGAGCACACCAAAAGTGAGAGGTAAACACAGATCCCCTGTCTGATACTATAAACACTACCACACCATGCAATCTGGCAATCTCATAGATGTACAATCTAGCCAATTTCTCCATACTGTAGGTAGTTTTCACCTGTAAGAAGTGAGCCGACTTGGTCAAATGATCAACCACTACCCCAAATTGAATCAAACTTGCCCAAAACTATAGGCAAACCTAAAAAAATGTCCATAGTCATTCTTTTCCACTTTCACTCGAGAATGGGCATCTTTTGCATCAATCCACCGAGCTTTTGGTGCTCATACTTGACCTATTGGCCATTCAAACACTGTCATAAATTCCGTTGTCCCTTCTCATTCCAAACCACCAATAATGTTCTTTCAGGTCATGGTACATCTTGGTGACACTTGGGTGGATGGAATACCTAGTATAATAGGCCTCATAAAGTATCAACCTCTCCAAATCTCCCACTTTAGTACACAAACTCTACCATTTTTCCTCAAAACACCGACAAAATCAATAATAATTGCCTTGGATTTACCCCTCACCACTTTGTCATGAATCAAGCATAACCTGGAGCCCTCAAACTGATGAGCATATATCTGATCAAACAAGGAATATCTAGCCTCAACAAAATCCAAAATATTATGGGGAGGATAAATATCCAAATGAACCATCTGTCTAGCAAGTGACTAAACATCTAAGGCTAGGGGCCTCCCTTCATCCCTAAAAAATGCCAAACTCCCCATACTAGTAGCCTTTGGACTCAAAGCATCATCCACAATATTATCCTTCTTGAGGTGATGTAAAATAGAGATATCATAGTCCTTAAGTAATTCCAACCATCTATGCTAACTCATATTTAGATTAGACTGAGAAATCTAGTAATCGATCAAGATCTCACAATGCACCCCATATAAATAATACTGCCAAGACTTCAACATAAATACAACCATAGCCAACTCTAAGTCATGGGTAGGGTAGTTCTTTTCATGCACCTTCAGCTATCTAGAAGCATAGGCTATTACTTTCCCTTTCTACATTAATACACCGCCAAAACCTACACCAAAAGCATCATAATAGACCACGAATGGTACCCTCTCCTATTGTAAGACGAGAATTGGTGTTGAAGTCAACAAATCCTTGAGCTCTTAAAAGCTTGCCTCACACTTCTCAGACTACTCAAATACCATATCTTTTCGAGTCAATCTAGTCAATGGGGCTGATATAGATGAGAACACTAAATAAAAAATCGATAATACCCGTGATAAGTCGCAAAAACGCTCATCATATAATATTTTTCAGGTAAAATCTTTGTAAGTTCTCAAGCAAAGTTTGTGCGTTTAATGGTTTGTTTAGCGTATTTTCAGAAAATCTGGACGAGGCATGAAAACAGGTTGAAAGAAGCATAAAATGCCCAAAAAGGCCATTCCTAGCCTCACACGGTCACCTCAACGGGCCATGTGATCCTGAACGGACCGTGAGGTTGTCCGTGAGAAGTAACAGTGAGTATGGAGGTTGAAACGAGTCGAAACTGCATAACTACAATTTCATGAGAAGATTGACGGCCCGTGTACTCCTTCACGGGTCGTGTAACCGTCCATGGACTGAGGCAAAATGTCGAGCTGGAAGTAGACAAGGAGCTGAGTTCAAATGGAAATACACGAAACATGTTAACGGGTTATTGGGAGGTTCACAGACCGTTACACCCACCGTGAAATGTTACAGAACCTTCGGCTTATACGCGTTAAGGCGGAATGTTAAGGGAAGATAGACGGTGACCACAACGGGTCGTGTGACTGTACACGGTCCGTCACAGGTGTCCGTAAAGTGAGGCAGTTAGGTCGACCAAAGTGTGTGTGAAATATTTCTCCAAGTGTATCCAGACGGTGGGTTACACGAACGGTTTAGCCTTACACGGTCCATATAGTCGCCGTTGGGCATGTCGATGCCCAATTTTCCTATTTCGCGTAGGATTTATTTATAAGTCATATAAATATATTTTTAGGTAATTTTTCTTTATTATGAACTGCTAAACCTAGAACGGAGGAGATATTATGATTGTAACGTTACTTTTACAAATACTTGCTACGTTTGATCCGGTGAATTGCAATTGCAAGCTGTAGTTTCATTGATCATTCAATCATAAGTGTAATTCATAACTTCTTCATCTTGTTCTAATTCGGATTCTTCAAGCATGCTAGGCTAAACCCATAACTAGGATTGTGGGGACCATGATTACCAAAGAAGATAGGCAAATTTAGGGCCAACATCAGAAGTGATTATCATATACACCATAAGATGTCTTCAATTGAACTTAAACCTTGATGAGTCGATGCATTGGGGTAATCCTGTATTCACTGTTTCTCCGAAAGGGAGGTAGTGATTAGGAAAAGATTCTTGTAGCAGAATTCGGGGTTGTTAACCTAGTCTAAATACTCGAGACCGGAAGGTGAGAGTATCCTGGAGTGTAAAGTCAGAGTAAAATGAGTGAAACGTTCTAAGACTGGAAGGTAAGGAACGATATATACCTAAGAGGGACCGGAAGGTGAATTAGGTGTTAACTATTTACTTACTCTTTATATGTGATCACTATCGTAAAAGCTCTAAGTTTGAATATTGGAATTGGTGTCATGAGAACCACAAACCTAGTCTAACAAGTCATTGTTGAATCTCAATAGTCATCGTAGATAGAAATCAGTAGACTACGTGTATTAATTAGTTTAAATATTATTGCAAAAACTCCCATTTTCATTATGCATTGTTATTTAGGAAATAGTAATTACACGTGAGACGAAGTACTTTCAGCTGTATTTTCAAGCATTCCCTGTGGGATCGACCCCAACTCTTGTTGGCTTCTATATTTGGTCAACGACCTCTTTGCACTTCATTTGGGGTATGAGTGTGGGCGTATCAACTTTTGGCGCCGTTGCCGGGGAATACGGCGAAGATATAGTTTATTAGTGCTAGTTTTAGTGTAATTCTATTTCCTAATTTTACATTTGTTTTTGTTTTGTTTGTTAGTACTACAGGAGAGAGGTTGTGTATGCCCACCACCCGTAGTAAAAGTGAACATCTAATCACCTATGACCCAGAGCTACAAAGATCCATCAGAAGAATGAACGCACAGGAGCGAGAGGCGCAGAGGCGGCAAGAATTAACCCTTAATGTCGAGAATAGGGTCCATGATGGAATTGGTATTCATGATCTTGATGGTGAGAGAGTTCCCCCAGTAGTTCCTCCTCAACATCACGTTGGAGTTATACCACCTCCTCCTCTGCAGCCACCTGTTCCCCAGCAGCCACGAGCAAGATATGATGAGGAAGATGGCGTTGGGGCCACAAGAGCAATTGTCTTGCCACCACTGCCTGTTGGGGTGAAGTTTACAATCACCAGCACTATGCTTCAGATGTTGTCGTTGAAGGGTCGGTTTACGGGATAACCACATGAAGATGCCAACCAACATCTCATGAATTTTGTCTCCACCTGCCAGTCCTCCGAAATCCCAGGAGTTAATCAGGAAGTAATTAGATTAAGGCTATTTTCGTTGTCTCTGTCTGGGGAGGCAACCAAGTGGCTGAACGAACTCCCTTACGATTTTATCCACACCTGGGGTGAGCTGAAGGAGGTATTTTTAGAGATATTTTTCCCAGCATCTGCAAAACTGAAGCTAAAGGATGAGATAGGTGCACACAGGTAGTTACCAACAGAGGCGCTATATGAGACATGGGAGCAGTTCGGGCAAAAGATTAAGCAATGCCCAAACCACAACCTCACAGATGAGCATCTAAAGGAGGTTTTCTATCGGTCGTGCAACTTTGTGACTAAGCCGATTGTTGATGCAGCTTGGGGGGGTTCATATATGGACAGAACATTTCTTGATATTATTGGCATCTTATATCAAGCGACCAAAAATAGCAGAGCCTGGTATATAAGAGATGGTGATTGCTCAGGGTTCCTTGTTGGGATGAGTGCTGAACAGCGTAAGAAAGAAAAGGAACGAGACCAAGACATGGCTCACATGCGAACTCAGATGGATCTTCTAACAAAGAAGTTGTTGGGTGGAGGTTTGCAAAAGGTCAAAGCAGTAGACTTGGTGCCCAGGTATGATGATGCAAGGTACGAGTATGTTGAAGAGGCTAAGTTGCTAAATAGTCAGGGGGTTTCCAGCCATTTAACTCAGGAAACCAAGGTCGGAGCTATGGACGAGAAAATTATTATGATCGACCCGTGGCTAGAGATACTGGAAATTGGCAGAACATAGACAACTTCAGAAATGATCGGCCTGCACCATATGTACCTCCTATGAATAGAGAGCGCCCAAATAATGGTAGTGGTCCCTCGAAGCTGGAAGAGATGGTGGCTAAAGTGTTAGACAAGGTGGAAGCGACTGAGTATGGGGTGAGAGACATGCGTGGGGAAATGTCAAATATTTGTTAGTTAGTGGACTCTCACTCTACTTCAATTAAACAACTGGAGAAGCAAATTCGTCAGTTATCTGTTTCACTGAATCAAAGGAAGGTTGGGGCCCTTCCTAGTGATACCATCCAGAACCCCAAAAATAATGGTCACTGCATGGCTGTAACTACTAGGAGCAGAATGGTACTTCCTGAACAAGTGCTAGTCAGAGACAGGGTAGTTCAAGGGAGTAGTAATGCAGCCAGCACCAAAGTGCACCAACCTGAGGAGATAGTGGAAGAAGAAGTTGTGACTCCCAATGATGCTGAGTATGTTAAAGAATCAAGTGGTTTGGACAAACCAGATCCAATACCTTTGTCAGCTGTCCCTAAGCCGCCACCACCATTTCCACAAATGCTGAAGAAGAAGGAGGACAATGGTAAGTTCCAGAAGCTTTTAGAAATGTTAAAAGAGTTGTCTGTCAATATACCCTTAGTGGAAGCACTAGAACAGATGCAGGGCTATGCCAAATTCATGAAGGACCTGGTAACCAAGAAGCGGACTATAACATCTGAGTCAGCAGAGACCCTCCACCACTGTAGTCCCATTGCTACACGATTGTTGGTTGAGATAAAAGGATTATGGGGCTTTTACCATTCTATGCACAATAGGAGCATTTGATTTTGCACGGGCTCTTTGCGATTTGGGAGCTAGTATAAACTTGATGCCACTAGCAATATACAGGCAGTTGGGCTTGGGAGCCCCCACACCCACGTCGATGAGTCTTTTTATGGCGAACAGGTCAGTTAAGAGGCCCGTGGGAATCCTATGTGATATGCTGGTAAAGGTAGGCAGGTTCAGTTTTCCTGCATATTTTGTTATTCTTGATTTCCAGGTCGACTTTGAGGTCCCCATCATCCTTGGGAGACCATTCTTAGCTACCGGCAGAGCATTGGTGGACGTGGAACGAGGAGAGTCGACTTTTAGATTGAACTCTGAAGAAGTCAAATTCAATGTTTGTGCGTCTATGAAGAGGCCCAAGTAGATATTAGTAATGTCTGTCATAGATGTAGAGAAAACATACTTTTCTGAGGTTCTAGTTGAAGAGGAACTGAGTATTGATGAGCTGGTTGCGGTCATAATGAATTTTCCTGATGACAGTGTGACCGACTATAAGGGTACAGTACAAGCATTGCAAGGTAGGGGAATCAGACCTTACGTGCCAACAAGGTTAGACCTAGACTTGAAAAATAGACCATCGCCACCCGCTAAACCTTCGGTTGAAGAGCCTCCAATAGTGGAGCTCAAAGAACTGCCACAACATTTAAGGTATGCTTTCCTTGGTACTAATAATACTTTACCCGTGATTGTGGCTGTAGATTTGCAGGAAGCAAAGATGGTAGCATTGTTGAAGGTCCTACAACAGTTCAAGAAGGAGATTGGTTGGTCTATAGCTGACATTATGGAAATTCCGCCAGGCATATGCACTCATAAAATCAAATTAGAAGATAACTGTGTGCCCAGCATCGAACATCAGCGCAGGCTCAACCCACCCATGCAAGAGGTTGTCAAGAAGGAAATCATTAAGTGGTTGGTTGTTGGGGTGATATACCCCATTTCAGATAGCCAGTGGGTTAGTCCAGTCCAGTGTGTACCCAAAAAGGGGGGAATGATAGTCATAGCTAACGATCGGAATGAGTTGGTCCCGTCACGTCCTGTAACTGGCTGGCGGGTTTGCATGGATTACAGAAAACTGAACAAATGGACCTTGAAAGACCACTTTCCCATGCCCTTCATGGACTAGATATTAGATCGGTTAGCAGGCAGAGGATGGTACTATTTTCTGGATGGTTATTCCGGGTATAATCAGATATCAATAACACCTGAAGACCAATAGAAGACTACATTCACCTGTCTTTATGGAACATTCATCTACAGACAAATACCGTTTGGATTGTGTAATGCCCCAGCTACGTTTCAGCGATACATAATGTCAATCTTCTCAGATATGGTTGAGGATACCTTGGAAGTCTTCATGGACAATTTTTTGGTGGTGGGTGATTCCTTTTATGACTATCTTCTGAACTTGAACAAGGCCTTACAGCGCTGCGAAGAGGCAAACCTAGTTTTGAACTGGGAGAAATGCCATTTCATGGTCAAGGAGGGGATAGTCCTTGGCCATAAGATCTCCAAAAGTGGCATAGAGGTAGATAAAGCAAAAATTGAAGTGATTGAAAAGCTTCCACCACCTATCTCAGTCAAAGGTGTAAGAAGTTTCCTGGGGCACGCGGGATTCTACAGCCGGTTCATAAAGAACTTCTCAAAAATTACACATCCATTGTGCAAGCTGCTGGAAAAAGATGCCAAATTCCAATTTGATGAAAGCTGCAAACAGGCCTTTCTGACTCTAAAAACAGAAGCTTATCACTGCACCTATTGTTGTGGCTCCCGACTAGTCATGTCATATTGAAATCATGTGTGACGTGATTGGAACGATTGTGGGAGTTGTGTTGGGTCAGAAGCACAGCAAAATCTTTCAACCTATTTACTATGCCAGCAAAACCCTAAACGAAGCCCAGAGAAACTACACTATAACTGAACAGGAACTGCTGGCGGTAGTCTATGCTTTCGACAAGTTTTGGGCCTACCTCTTAGGGACCAAGGTAATTGTGCATACTGATCACGCAACATTGAGATGCCTTATGACCAAAAAGGACGCTAAGCCCTGATTGATCCGATGGGTCCTACTATTACAAGAGTTCGATTTTGAGGTTCAAGACAGAAAAGGAACCGAAAACCAAGTGGTAGATTACTTATCTCGTCTGGAAGACGAGTCGAAGGGGAACGACTGGCTAACCATTGACGACTCATTCCCTGACAAGCAGGTACTAGCTTCTTTTGTTGACTTAACTCCATGGTATGCTGATTTTGCTGACTATCTGGTGAGTGACCTTATGACTGAGGACTTAACCTCTCACCAGAGGAAATTTTTTTTGCATGATATACGTAGGTACTTCTGGGACGAACCATTTTTATTCCGTATATGTGCTGATGGGATCATTTGATGGTGTGTTCCTGAAGAAGAGATGTTGAGAATGATGGAAGCATGTCACGCTTCCCCCGTGGGGGGTACCACAGCAGTGCCAGGACGGCTAAAAAGATACTTCAATGTGGGTACTACTGGCCCACTCTGTACAAAGATATGCATGACTTAGTGGTGGGGTGTGACCAATGTCAGAGACAAGGAAATATCTCTAGGCGCCAGGAGATGCCCTTAATACTTATTCTGGAGGTTGAAATCTTTGATGTTTGGGGTATTGACTTTATGGGCCTCTTTGTGAGCTCTTATGGGATGCGGTATATCTTGGTAGCAGTTGACTATGTTTCCAAGTGGGTAGAAGCAGTAGCGCTGCCGAACAACGAGAGTAAGCGCATAACACAGTTTCTGAGGCGGAACATCTTCTCCAGATTTGGGACCCCCAAAACTATCATTAGTGATGAGGGAACTCATTTCTGTAATAGGATCTTCCGTGCAGCTTTAGCTAAGTATGGGGTCAAGCAGCATTGGGTCGCCACTCCCTACCATCCGCAAACTAGTGGCCAAGTTGAGGAGTCTAACAGGGAAATCAAAGAGATCCTAGCAATGTCTGTCAATGCTACCAGGACTGATTGGGCACGAAAACTTGATGATGCGTTGTGGGCCTACTGCACCGCTTAAAAAACCCCTATCGGTATGTCCCCATACCAATTGGTGTTTGGTAAGGCGTGTCACTTACCTGTGTAACTTAAGCATAGGGCATTGTGGGCCTTAAAGAAGTTGAACCTGAATTTAGATGAAGCCACAGATCTGAGGTTGGACCAAATAAATGAGCTAGATGAGGTGCGTTTGCAAGCATACGATAGTGTTGCTCTGTATAAGGCCAGGATGAAGGCACACCACGACAGACACATCGCACCGCGTAGGTTTAATGTGGGAGACAAGGTGTTACTTTACAACTTTTGGTTGCGCCTATTTCAAGGTAAGTTAAAGTCTAGATAGGCAGGTCCATACAAGGTTATTAAATTTTTCCCCCATGATGCATTGGAGTTAGAAGCGGAGAATGGGCACCGGTTCAAGGTAAATGGACAAAGAGTCAAGCAATATGTGGGTGCTTTGTCTGAATCCTCTGTGGTAGAGGTATTGCACCTTGATGAAGCCTGAGTAATCAAGGAGTTACGTCGTGCCGCGACATAAAATCAAGCGCTTCATGGGAGGCAACCCATGCTTTAATTATTCAAAAAAATATAGATTGTTGTTTGTTTATAAATTAGGTTGTTTACTTGTCATATGTCATTATTTATTATTTTTGTTGTTGCAGAGGCAGGTTGATATGTTGAAACGGGCACTTCACAGGGCCATGGCAGATACGACAGGGGCGCGGAGTGAAATATTATGATAAATGACGAAAGGACCATGGCAAGGCATTACCCATGGCTCGTGTGCCAGCATATGACATGTGAGTGTGTCTTAGTCACGGACTTTCAGGTAAGTACATCTCGGTTTCGGGTCAAAAGTCTAATTCCCATGACACGGATGGCCAAACGGCCCGTGTGACACCACACGGACCGTGAGGCCAACCGTGAAGTGGGGCAGTGACTTATCCCATCAACTGTGGCCCAGAAAAATCCAAGTCCCATGACACGGACGGCCAAACGGCTCGTGTGACACCACACGGACCGTGAGGCCAATCGTGAAGTGGGGCAGTGACTTACCCCATCAGACTGTGGCCCAGCCAAGTCCAAGTCACATCACACGAACAAACGTCCCGTGTGCCATCACACGGACTGTGAGTCCAACCGTGAAGTGGGGCAGTGACCTTGTCCATGGGAAGGTTGCTAAAATAATTCAAGTCCTATTACACGGACAGTCAAACGGCCCGTGTGACACCACACGGGCCGTGAGGCCATCCGTGAAGTGGGACAGAAACCTTGTCCACGGGAATGTTGCTCAAATAATCCAAGTCATGTTACACGAACGACTAAACGGCCCATGTGACACCACACGGACCGTGAGGTAACCTGTGAAGTGGACCAGTGACTTAATCCATGGGAAGGCTTGTTCACTAACCCAAGTCCCCTTATACGGAAGGCCAAACGGGTCGTGTGACTCTACACGGACCGTGAGGCCAACCGTTAAATGAGATAGTACATACCTTGGGTAAGTGTCTCCAGCAGTTGGCCAAGTGAAAGTTCACGGACGACCCAACGGGTCGTGACACATGGGATGGTCCATCTAGGTGACCGTGTCACAGCCGTTTGACCACATTGACTGAACTTTAATAGAATTTAATCAACCCCTTATTCTTCACTTCTTCTCATCTTTCCTATCCAACTACTCCTCATACACTCTCAACCCCCTAAAATCATATTTCTTTCTCAACGAATTGCAAACCTCTTCACAATCCGTCTCCCAAAACACGTGGTGTGGCATCTCATCATAGACACTCCCTTACTAATTTCGCCAAAAATCAAGTAAGTAATCCTATGTTTTCTTCTTTGTTTTTCTGAAATTGGTGCTCCTTGTGTTCTCTTTGGAAAAAGTTTGACGCTTGTGTGCTAATTCGTGTTATAATGGGGGAAAATTGGGTGGGGAAAGGAGTTAGGTATAGATAATCTCCATGGATGCACCTTGAGTTTTTCTTGCCCAAAATATGCTTAAAATTTGTGTGTTGAGGTCGTTGAGTGGGTAAAACCTTAGTATTCATGGTGACATGTGTTGGGAAGTATTTCTTTTTTCCGATCTGTGAACTGGCCGGCCGAATTTGTGAGATGCCCATCTGAGACATGTGCCTGATGCGTCCCATGGCCCTGTTGACGAACCGTGTACTTATACACAGGCCGTGATGGTGTCCGTCGAGTATGCCTTGGGCATGTGTTGAACAACGGGCAACGATGATGCTGACGACCTATCTCACGGACCGTGCCACATCACACGATTCATGTAGGGTCCCTTCCAGATGAAAAATCTCCCTAACCCCTCAAGTCCATCCAGACGGACCTGTTCACGGGTCATGCCATGTCACACGGTCCATGTAAGGTCTCGTCCAGCTATCTTGCGCCCAATTATTGGTTGATTTTGCTAATTGTGTGTCTGTCGTGCTTACGAAAAGGGGTCTATGTGAAATTTCCCGATGATATACCGGGTGACGCCACTCTTAAGGGTCATTGTCACTTAGTCCCACTGACAGGAAAGTTTGAGTACTCATTAAGTATTTGTTTGACGGTTTTTTCTGCAAAGGCTAATGATTCTTCCTATGTTCTTTCAAGTACGAAGGTTCCTCGCTGGAAAACTCACCTCCATGATTCTCCCACCGAGTCCTATAGTTAGCAAACAGGGAGTGGCTCGGGCTCGGAGTCTTCTGAGGGGTTGGAAGCTGATTATGTTGGAGATGTCTCGCCTCACTCTCTGTACCAACCCAAAAATATTTGAAAACTCCTTATGGTTGGGCTTATATGATTTAATACTGGTCATGGTTGAGTTTTGGTAGCCACGGGTTGAGTTTAAGTGGCCGAACGCAAAATGGGTCAGTTGGTGGCCTAGAGAAGCCATTTGAACAGTGTACTTTAAACTATCATAACTTTTGATTCAGGTAAAATCGTGTGGACTAATATATACCAAATTTAAGCTCTTTGAGTTAGCTTCGCAACTCAACTGTTTTCACTCGATTTGGAGTTCATATGAGGAGGTTATGGACCAAACAGTGGGACTGCCTGAAATTCAGAAGACGTTGGAGATAGGCTCTGAAAAGTGGCCAACGACAAGGCCACGGTCTGTGAAACTTATCACGGTCCGTTTGGGGTGTCATGTGGGGGTGCATTGGGCTAGGGATGGCCAGGAAACACCCCATGAAGCAAGTTATAGTCCACGGACCACCAAACGGTCCGTGAGCCAATTGACGGGCCGTAAGGGGTTCCGTCCAGTAAGGCAGTGGCTTGGACAGGCTGTGGCTAGCCTATATGGCTAATTAAAGGTTCACGAGACCATGATATGGTCCGTTGACCTTCAGAAGGTCCGTGAGAAGGGTTCGTCAAGTGTTCTAGAAAGTCCTCCAAGAGTTCGCGTTGAAGATTTTCTAAGTAGGATTTGACGGGAGGAGTTCACAGCCAGTGAGCCATTTTACGGCACTGTAGCAGCCGTGAGACCCTGTGTCCAGTTAAAAGTTCCATTTTATTAATGGTAATTTCGTGATTTAACATTTCCTTAAGCCCCCTTTTAGTATTTTAAGGTCTCCTAAACCTCTAAAACAATCCCCAAACCCTCATTCATCCATTAAAACTCTCCTACACTCACTT